>JAASGH010000065.1:0-88015 GCA_023334155.1 Globisporangium heterothallicum | reverse complement strand
ATCGGCTTGACCGATCGGGACCAGTACATCCATCGTCTTGGTCGTACGGCTCGTGCTGGTATGGAAGGACGCGGCATCTTGGTGCTCGCCGACTTCGAGCGGCCATTCTTGAAAGATCTTTCGGATCTGCCTCTCTCCGAAAAAGAGATTCCGCTGGATGCATCCGGGAAGGCATTCCACACCACGCAGGCGCTTGTCCAGCTGAAACCAGGTAGTGAGCTGGAGAAATCGGCGCAGCAATCGTACCAGGCGTTCCTCGGATTCTACAACTCGAACCAGAAGAAGCTGGGTCTTGATAAGGAAAAGCTCGTTGAGCTCGCGGAGCACTACAGCCACCTCGTTGGTCTGAGCGAGACCCCACGACTGGATAAGAAGATCTTGAGAAAGATGGGTTTGTTTGGCGTGAAGGGTCTGGAGCCAGCTTCGCATCAGGGCAAACCCAAGTTCTCCACGAAGGGATCCGGCGGTGGCTCCCGTGGAGGTAGAGGACAACGCGGTGGAGAGTCCGGAAGTGCTCGCGAAGCACGCGGTCCGCGTGAACCGAGAAACTTTGGCGAGTCCTCATCGGTTCCACCTCGAGAACGCTTCCACTCGGAAGAAAGAAGAGGACGACGATCGGATGCAGATTCCAGCAGTCGTTATGGACGCGAACCTCGAAACTTTGGAGAACCAGGTTTGCCCGTACCACACGAAGGGTTTGGTTCGGACGAGAGACGCGGACGGTCGCAAGGTTTCGGAAGCCGTGACGGACGAGCACGACGCGATTCGCGTCGAAGCGACTCCGCTCCTGCGTACCCAACGCGATTCAGCTCGGAAGATGACCAGTTTTCAGGACGCTCGGAAGGATTCAACCAGCGTGATGGCCGAGAGAGAAGGGATTCGCGTCGGCGCGACTCGGCTCCACGCGAACGATTCGACAAGTCGGAAGAGCGTCGAGGACGCTTCTCGGAAAGAAGTGGCCGCGATGACCGTGAACCACGAGCTCCTCGCAGAGAAGAAGACGACTTTTCTTCGTCGTCGTCATCCCCAAGAGAGCGATTCGGTCGAGACCGCTACCAAGGTGGCAGCAAGCGTGAAGAACGTGAACCGCGATTCGAAGGACGTGAGAGATCGTCGTCGCCTCGGACCACGCGATCCAGCTCGGAGAACTCCCGTGGACGCTCATCCCAGGAGCGAGGTGGCCGTAGTGGTGCGCCAAGAACGTCGCACAGACGTGATCGTGGAGAACAGCGATCGCGTGAACGAAGTGAGCGATACAGCAAGAAATTCTAACTCCCCCCTCTCTCTCTCTACGACTCAATTCGAGTCGTTCAGCATTTCGTAGATCCTATGCAAAGAAAACATCAGTACGACTAGAGCCTTCAAAAGACCACTAAATTATAGAGCTAATTCTGTGAGGAAAAAATCATGCAAAGCTACTATTATCACGTCCGATTCGATGCAGCAAGACCACGGTGGCCGATGCTCATGCTGCAAAAGGATAGCTAGGACCGATTGTCCAAGCAGCATTACTCGTGCGCGCATTCGGGATTGCGGTATGCAAAAATGACTCAAATAGAAAACAGCAACTCGACCCATCGATTACAGAAGCGCTTCATACCCGGAGCGTCGTCGCTTTTCAGCGACCCACATGATAGCAGCACCAACGACCGCGCCAGTAATCAGTCCACCGCCAATTTGCGCAATCGCGATGCTCCATGAACCATACTGGTCTTCGCTGCTCGTAGCAGTATTTGCACCACCCGGTGAGGTTGGCGTGCGAGGGACGTTACCCACGTCTTTCTTGACAGATCCCTTCGGCAAGAACGAATCACCTGGCCACTTGGAGTACTCGGTCGCTTGGAGCCACCACGCGGGGTATCCCGGTGTAACCATTTCTTCCGGTGTTTCGCCCGTCGTGACGTACCCATCGGCAAACTTGCCGACAAGTTGCCATGCGAACTGCCACCAGTGGTCCACAACACTGGCGGCAAAGGCGTTCGAGTGCTTTTCCAAATACGCATCGATGGCTTGGCTATCAGCACTCGTGTTCCCAAACTCCTTCTTCACTTGAGCCTCCATGGCCGCTCTCGCCACAAAAGCAGCTTCTTGCAGCTCCGCGATTTTCTTGTAGATGTCTTGGCTCATCGCGTCAAAGCGCAACTGGCTCCAATTCTTGACAAAGTTGAATGCCCACCACGCCGATTTCAGATTCATCTCACTTTGCTTGCCCACGGACTCCAGGTAGGCGCTTGGGACTTCATTCTGGCGGCACGAGAATGGCACATACACCGTGGTGTGAGGGGAGCTTTGTCCATACCAGACGACGCCACCAATGCCATCAGGCAAGAACGAGCGCGCTTGCATGATGAAACTGTACATCGTGCGAAAGCTCGAAACGGGACGTTCCCATCCACCGATCACCCCTTTATTGTCGCCATCCCAGCGAATCGGGGATCCAAACGGTCCCGCAGCAGCGCCCTTCGACATATCGTACTCGGTGTCTTGGAAGTAGTCGCGAAGGAGATTCATGACAGCATTGGGGTTCAATGGCTTCTCGGTCTTAACGGAGAAGGGGTACGTGCGGTACTGCGAGACGAGACCCAGGCGCGAGTCCAGCTTCAGCGACGGCGCGATGCGGTCGAAAATGCGCCACACGCGGCGACCCGTGTACAATGGTCGCACTGGGTCCACATCATGGATTCCATAGGCGGCAGTGAAGTCAAATGGTCCATCCTTCTGCGGATCCCACCACCCCATTTCTTGCGCAAACGAAAGCACATTGGAGGAAGCCATGAAGTTCTTTGTGTCCTCCAAGTCCATGTCTCGGATCATAAACGCATTTGCAACCGACGCAACGTGATCATCGGGCACTCGCTGCGCCGCCCAGACTGCGCTCGCGTTGTTCTTCCCCGTGAGCACATGGAAGATCCATACTTCGCCGTATCTGTCGGCAATCCCCAACGCCTCGGCAGAATCGACGTACCCTGGACTCGCTGGATCCCCACTGTCTTCACTGAAAAAGCCATACTCGACCGCAAGATCGCCCATCGTCTGGATCGCACAACGCGCCGAATCGCATCGCTCCAGCGCCACTTTCGACAACTCCGCGATGCCGAAGAGATTGCTCCCATACGGCAAGTCCTTGGACCACCCGACTGTCTTCGCGCCGCACGTGCTCTCTGCGATGCTCAGCTGCACTTCGTTCATCATGCCATAGTCGAGGTCGAAATACGCGTACGTGTGCTCTACCTGAGGAATGAACCCCAGCGGTTCCATGAGCGCTTCGCTCTCGCTTTTCGGTTCGTAGTGTGGTCCTCGACCTTTGGCTACGAGTCGCGGGTACCCGCCGAAGAAGCTGTACACTGCTCGCTGCGAGCCCTTTGTGTGGTTTTGTGCAGGAACGCGCACCAGACGAAGATCGGCGGCACCGCCACCGGCGTCGTCGGTGTGCGCCATCAGCGTCGAGCCATCGGTAGTCGCGTTCTTGCCCACGGCGATCATCGTGCACGCATCCGCGTCGTGGACGCCATTCCCGCCGAGAACGATCGCCAGCGCGGCAGCCGCAGAGGACACAATCTTGTGGAGCTGCATTGCCAAGTCCAATACTGCTGCTGCTGGGAGGGGAGAAATGCGCAAATGTGTGTCTGGCGTGCGAGTGTGCAGGATGACCAGGATCGCGCGATCGATCTGTGGAAGACCTGGAGATCAGGTGTCGGAGGGTGGGAATGTCTATTGTTCGCATCATGCGACCTCCAGTACTGAGTGAACCCGACCGATTGACTTTGTACTCGCTTTCGAAAGGATGTGGTTCTTTCACATATGAATGAGTACACTTTTGAGAGAGCATGCGCTTTAAAGAGAGTCGCATCGAGGGTTGTTTCTTTTGCGACACAGATGAGTGATGGATCGCTTTAGCGAATCAGTCAGAGATAAAAAGAGAAGAGATCAGCCATCCTCCTCTTAAATACGCTCTCTCTCAAATACGGAAAGTGTCGCAGATGGACTTGTTCCTTGTCCGATGATAAAGAAAATCGGGACGAGGGTTCTTTTTAATGCGGCAAGGGACAGGATCCCTAACGTCGAGAATCATTGGCAAAGAGGAAGAGAACGTTCTTTTCTCCATCCGCTTTGCTTGAATGACGAATGGAAGAATGGAAATGAATCTCGCGATCTTGACTCGCGTTTCTCGCGCACAGCATCCAAGATTCGAAGCATCGGATCTTTCTTCGCATGTGCATGCGGAAGCGATGGATTGGGATACTGTAAAGGAATACATACTGTTTGGCTTTCACATTCTCTGCGATGCAAGCACATTCTTAATTATCCGACAGGTTTCTCACTCTACGGCGAAGATTCATATATATATATAAATAAGGTTCAATTGCTACTGCTTGGCACGACGAATACAACGACGGAACATGGACTACAAGTGCTCACGAGAGCCAGCGAGGTCTCGCGACAGCACTGGACGTCGCCAACGCGCTGGAAAAGGACAAATCATGGATAGAAGGGAGCTTGCATCCATTCGTCACTTTGCGGGTTGGGGAGATCACTGGCAAGCTGAACACTGGGTTGATCGACGCTGGAGGAGCTCGCACGAAGAGGTCCGTCGACGGAGCTGCCCACACTTTAGGGACGGGAGACATTGTTTCAACTGGGACGACAGGAGGCACGCTCGAAGGAGCGGCTTCAACAGTGGCATCTGGACGAGGAAGGATCGGCTTGCACTTGTCGCTAGGGATCCAGTACGATTGAACTGCTTGGCGCTTCGCGTCCTGCTCGTCTGCAACGCCTCCAGAGGCTGGACGCTTTCTGGATTTCTTGCTTTGGCGCTTCACAAGGGACATAGCACCGTAGTTGTCGCGAGTGAAGTGTTCACGGCTGTACGTCGGGTACTCTGCGCGAGCTTTGCTCCATTTGCGGAAACCGAAGTAGTTCAATTGACGCTGGAAGCTAGCAAAGTTCTTGTTCTTGAAGTAGCGAGGGAGGATCTGGTTCGTCATCGCGTCCTTGTCCAAGATTTGGAACGCGACGCCATCTTCCGTCCATCGGATGATCTTTGGGTTCTCACGTCGAAGCATCTGGTGAAGGTGGAGCAAGAAAGGAGCCACCCATCCACGCTTCAACGGATCGTTTTCATTGCTGTCGCTGCTGCTGCTGCTGCTGGAAGTAGTCGACGACGCAGGGGAAGGAGGACACTGTGCGGCTTCGTTGATACTGGCCGCGTCTTGAGGACTCAGGATGTCTCGGACGTTCATGATTGGGATCGTGATCGAGGCGAGAGAGAGGCTCTGTGCTGGTCTCAGCGGATTCGGAAATGAGGCAGTGAGCATAGCAGTTGGAAAGGGTGCGGACAAAGAGGCGCGTGGTGATTACTCTCGAACGGTGTCGGCAGGTGTGGGTGGGAAGATGCGGAATCGACTAGACTTGCGGGTGAGCTTGCTGACGACGAAATGGAGCTCGCTTTGAACCTTGGCGTGTTGGCACAGGAGAAAAGCGGACTCGAGATTCGAGGTGGCAGAAAAAGAAAAACTATAGAGATTCACTATGCCTTGCTTTGGAGCTGCTTCGTGAATCCCGCCAACCAACGCTGACGTTTTGTCGGCGAGATTCGAGACTTCGTCTGCTGCGTTGTTTCGAGTAGTGCTGAGCTGAGGCGAATCTTGGCGGATTCCTAGGGTTCGCAGATTGGATACGCATCCACCAATCAAACACCAGCAAGAGTAGGTGCGAGGTCCACTGACTTGTCACTGCGTTTGTCCGAACCGTTTTCGACTACCCGGTAGCACCGAGTGTTGAGTGATGCGAAAGGCAGGATGGGATGGGGCGTGTGGCTTGCCGTTTTCTTTCTCTTCTTCATCGCATCTTGAGGTTCTTTTCTTCTGTTCTCGCTCCGAATGGCACCAAATGATGCATTCCCATACAAAGCAGCAGCACAACGAATCTCCATGGACGCCCAAACTGACGACAACATGCATGTGCGCACTCGTACCACCACGTTCTTCCCGCCCGCCACATTCAGCATTCTCCCTCAGGATTCGGAATCCCGTTCTTGCATTGACCCGAAAAAGCTTGAGCAGCGTCGAAACATGTCCGAACGCGTCGGAATGTGCTGTGACTGCTGAATCTTGAAGGGTTGTGGTTCCATCCACTGTGTTGCAACGGGTTGTGCGAATGTTGGTCGTTTCGTTTGAGTTGATGATGGCAGCAAAAAAAGCAACAACAAAAAACAACAAACAACAAACAGCAGAGAGTCACGATGCGCATCCACTTTGCTCTCGGTGCGTGAGCGCGGTCAACCACGCACGCAAGACTAGTTACCATCCCCGACACTTACCTCGCATTGCATGCGCTGTTTGCAGGGAATCTGTTCAGCGGCGTCTCGGTCATCCTGCTGCTTGTCGCCTGTTGTGAACCCAAATGGGCATATGATTCCCTCAACTCTGTCGACATTGGCTTGTGGTTGCTTTCCGTGAGATTCATGGAGATTCTGCTGGTGGCATTATTCGCTGTGCTGCTTGGCGAGCGCTCACGGTGCGGTGGTTTTGGTTGGAATGCGTTTGCGGATGTAGGGAACTGGTGTGCAATACAAACTGATCAATGCGGGACTGTCGATTGAGAATGGCGAAATGTCGGCGACCCAAGAGGCATTCACGGTCTATAATCGCTTTTGGTATCGTAGTGCGGGTGCATATAGATGGTTTTGCTGCCGCAGAGGCGTCCAGCGCTATATACTGATGCTGTTCTTCATGTGAGCAATAGCGATATCCCTACAATCGCATCCCAGGATCCATGGTGCCAGGGTCTTGCAACCGCAACGCGTGGTCTCACAGTGGCTGCACTCATCGCAGCGATCACAAGTTTCATCTTCAGTATGATGGCGGCAATGGATATCAAGACGCCGACTTGGGACGGAGAGGGCAAGGAAACCACGCTCGTCCACTCGGTGGTGTGTTCCTTGTGCCAGGTGTTGTTCATGGTGCCAGCCGTTGTATCCTGGCAGCGAATGGTCTGGCAATACGACTCCCAATGTCGAGCGGCTATGAATATTGACGACTTTGCGTGTATTTCGTCGGCATCTTCACATCTTCTCGCAATTATTGATATCCCATTCGCCATGGCGACCTACCTGTTGTGGCGATTATCGCACTCGTACCATGTGAGAAAACTCGATCATCTTGGCGGCTCAGAGTATCGTCACTTTGTGTGCATGGTGTTATCTGGAAGTAGGTGACACGGAGAAATGGACAAATCGCTGATCATTTCACCCTCGCTGCGAAAACCGGTGTGTTCTCGAGTCGATGCAATGCACCCATTCACTCGCTCGATCTGACTGTTAACCTCGCGCATCCATTCAGATAACGTGGACGAGATCTTGTCGGCCATTGCCAATAAAATCGATATCGATGCGATTGGATCCGATGGACGAAATGCATTGCATTGGGCGTGCACGCTGAATCGGACCAGCATATGCCACATCCTTCTAAAGAAAGGCGCGTCCTTGAGCAAAAAAGATGTAAGATATGCATTCAATGTCCCCGCTTGGGCAGTCTCTACCTGACAAGCTAGTTTCGGCAATGTGGTTAGCGAGACGGCTGGACCCCTCTCCATTGGGCGAGTCGTGTGGCCAGTCTGGACATCGTGCGGTTGCTGGCCAAGAACGGCGCCGATCTCAATGTGCAAGACCGATGGGGCACAACCCCGTTGATGCTGACTGTTGTTGGCGAAAACAAAGTGGCTGCAGCAACGCTGATCGAGCTGGGAGCGGATGTCAACGCGAGAAATGTAAGAAAGGCGGATGCTCTTGATGGACAGTGACCGGGAAGTGCTGCTGCTGCTGATGCGTGGTAAAGGTTTTTGGGCAGACATCGCTGATGATGTGCGTGGAGGCTGGCAAACACCTCTTCCGGCTTGGAATGGTGTTTTTGAACGCAGGAGCGGACCTGAGGCTGCAAGACGTGCGTGAAATCCAGGTCTACTCTCGTTCGGAAAACAGATGTGCTCATTCGATTTCTGGCTTTGCAGGCACAAGGCATGACAGCCTTGCATTACGCAGCTTCGTCGGGAAACCTCAACATCCTCTTCAACATGCTGCAGCTGTGCGACACCGAGCTGGTGGAGAAGCCAAACAAGGTATCCGCATGCAACGAGTAGAAGAGGTCGTAGTCTCCATCAAACCGCGTGACGACACGGTTTTCTACCTCGTTGTCCCTTGTAGTTTGGAGAAACAGTTTCCCAGCTTGCAGTTGTACGCAATCAACCGAAGGTGTTGGAGCTGATCGAGAACTGGCAAACCGGGAGTCCGACCATCCTGTGCGGTGACCGCGATACCAGCGCTGGTGAAGACGACGATGATACTGATGAAAGCGACAGCGACGACGACGATGAAGCGGAAACAGAGAGCGAATGAAGTAGATGAAAAACAAAAACGAAAGCTAGGATGTCTATAAAAAGTTTACACTCACTCTACTTGAGCTTTTCGAGAAGCAATTTAGTACCGGTCTGCGACTCGGTCAGCTTCTTCAAGCTCGACAGAGAAGGTTTCAGCGCCTTGGAAACAACCTTGCTGGCTTCCTTTGCACCGTGTTCGGATTCAAGGAAGGCAAGCACAACGAAAGAGCCACGGTTGGATTCCGACCACATCGGCAAGCTGTCCTTCACGGCATCCAACAACGCCACAGAGAAAGTCGTCTCCTTGATCACACGGCGCAGCGCCAAGTGAGCAATCGCATCCGAGTACATTGGCTCCTGACCCTCTTCAGCAGGTTCGCCCGAGACAGCTTCAACCAAGCTAGCCTGGACGTCTTCGCTAGAGCTACGCTTGAGGACCTCCACCAGGACATCACGTCCCTCCTTGGATCGCAACAACTCGGTCATGTTGGCAGCGCACATTTCTTCCAGTTTTGGCAACAACCCTTTCAACAGTTCTTCGCGGCGAGAGTCAGGATCTTTCTTGTAGTTTACGATCAACTGCGTCGCATCTTCGGGCGATGGCACCATTGGAGGCGCGAGGAGCTCAATGTCATCTGGGGACAAGTACTTCTTGTTCAACGGGCTGAACAACTGAAGCAGCACTTTTCTGCCGGTTGGGTGCATCGCGACGGAGAGCAAGTGGTCGTTCAACTCGGCGAGAATCGACTTTTGCACGAGAACGGTATCATCAACGACGTCGAGGATACGCATAATGACCAAGTAGCCACTTGGGTGGTTGCACGCATCCAGCACCTTGTCCTTCAAGCACTTGATGATACGCTTCTTATCCTTTGGCGTGCCCAGCGAAATGCACTTGTTCACCACACGAGCGCCGTTGCGGGTCGCCAGCAACGCCAACGAGGCATCGCGGACGTTCGCAACCATCTGCATCACATCGTCATGCTCGGCGTGGCAGAGGTACTCCCACAGCAACGTCTGCACGAACGCCAAGCCCAGCAACTGCTTGTCGACCATACGGTTCAAAATGGTAGCCAAATGCTTGAGAACTTCTTCCTTCTTCTGGGGGTTCGCGCTCAAAATGTCCGCGAGGTTCTTCTTGTTCTCGGCTTTGAAATACGCAAACTCCTTGCCATAGAACTCGAGCTTCAAGCCAGAGAGCTGCGACGGCTTCAAGTGCTCCTGCGCGTACTCCAGCACGTTGGCAGCAATGTTGTGCGTACCGATCTGGACAGCTTGGCCTGTAATCTGCTTCACAATGGTCGCGCGATCAGCAGCACCGCCGTACTTGATCATCTTTTGCACGAGGAAGCAACCGTATTGCATCTTGGACAGGTCAATGATGTGTTCTCGCAGCTCCGCCACCGTTTGCGTACGGTGTTCCGGCTTTCCGTACTTCAGCAGCGCTTGGATCACGCGCGACGCATCGTGCTTGGCGGCGACATCGTAGATCTTGCCCTTCACCAAGTCGAACAACTCCTTAACCAGCGCTTCGCGCTTCGCCTTTTCAACATCGCGCTCACGGATGATGTTCCAGATCTGCTTGGCGCGCGTGACCATCTCGTAGTGAGGACGCTGCATTTTGCGCTGCTTCTTGGCCACTTTTTGGTCCATGAACGACTTCTTGGCGTCCTTGTCGGTCGCGGCAGACGCTGGACGTTTCTTCGCGTTGAAGCCACCATCTTTCTTGTTGTAGCTGCTGTTGCTAAACTTGTTGCCACCGGTCTTGCTGCCTTGGTAGGCGCTCTTCTTCTCGTCCTTCACGGCGACCATTGTGTCTGCTGCTGATACGACTGCTTTCCTACAGATGAGATGCAGAGAGAGCGCTGCTTTTCCTTCGGATGGCACAATTGCTCCTGTGTCGACCGACTCGCACACGCAACAGCCTTTCGCCTCACCACCACCACCTTTTCAACCACTCAAAACGCAAAAAGATGAGCAGCTCGTGTGGGCCACATCACGTTCAGACCAAATCCTCTCTAAATGAATACACTCGAAGACCACCATTCTTCGCAATCGACATGCATTACGACAGTGTCTTTTCCGCACCTACTTCTGAAAATGCAGACACAAATGGAGGAGGAAATATTGCAGAGAGAGAAGAGAAGAAAGTCTCACAGCTCTGTTGTGTATGACTTATTCTGTGGATCCTCCTGCGCAGCAAGTCGACGCCACGGCGGAAGGAAATCGCTGCTCGAGTTCGGTTCTTCGTGCAGTAAATACGGAGCAGCGCGCGGTGACGACAACGGCATCGCGTCGTCGGTCTCGGAGATCAACTCGCCGACGGAGTCGTGGCTTCTCCTGCTGCCATGACTGAAGCTGGACTCACTCATGATAGAGTCGGAGACGAATGACTCCTCCAGTAGCTGCTCTCGCGCGTACTCCAGCAATGTGGACGTGTACACCTGGCGCACAGTGACAACAAAAAGGAACGTGGACATTCCGCCGGGATGATGCGTTATGTTGCCTGGAAAGAATCAAAAGCACTGGGAATGCAGCGGTCCTTACTGTGGTGGCTTGCTGCTGCGCGCGTCGTGCTCGAGGGTCCGGCGGAATGGAGAGTGCAGTCTGGCCACCTGAGTCCGTCAGAGAGGTGGGTGTGAGTGAGAGTGCATGCAAGTTTAGAAACTCTGGTTGCTCGCACCGGAATCGAATGCTGAAGGAAACAAGAGTCGGCCGCCTGGAGACCGTGGCGATGCCATCTGCCGCGAGCTTGCAAAGACGTTCAGCTCGCGCTTGGAAGTCGACTCGAGGTATGTTGCTTGTGAGTCGCGCTCCTGGTTTGTTGTTAGCGATGGCAATCTGTGAGCTCACTCGTGGCTTCCAAGGACAACATAGAAGCGGCGCCGTCTGGCGAATCTACTGCTTGGAGTTCACTTACAGTTCTCCCGAAGTTGCATGCGCGAGTTTTTCCTGGGCAAGCAGTGCAGCACAGCCGCCTCACGGCTCGGATGAGGTCTCGCCCCTTGGTTTTGGTGGAAAAGAAGATGAGCGAGACAAACACACCCAGCGTGGAGAAGTTGACGGCGCTGAGCATGCAGTACGTATACGCCGTTTGCTTGATGTACCGCGTCTTGTGAGCGTCGGGGTTGATCGTGAGGTACAGGGTGTTGACACCTCCAAGCAAGAACGCAATGAACATGACCGCGCCGTAGAACGCCAGCAAGACCTGTCGGATCAGCATCACTCGAAAAATCCTCGCGTAGTCGGATCGGTCTGACGCATCGCGGTAGGCTCGCCAGAGGGAACGTACTGTTATTGGTCCGAGTATCAGGCTGATCCCCACTCCGAGGATAGTAAACGTGTGGAAGTATATGAAGCGATCGATTCCTGGATTGATCCAACAGTTATCGAGTCCTGGAAATGGTCCGTAGCTCCCGAAGACCCAGCACGCGACGACAGCGATGCTTGGTAGCAGGAGAAAGCTCGCATAAAAGCTTTTCGTGTGCTTGGCGAGCAGCTGGACCGGCACTTGGCGAACGACAATCTGGTCGGATTCAATGAGGTTAAATAAATCCCAACTCCCCAAACAAGACGCGCCGAGCAACACGGAAAAGCAGAGTGCTCATTACCATGTAGAGCGCGACCATGACCGAAATCACGGTCCAGACCGCTGCGCAAGTGAACCAGTGGATTAGTGTTGCTTGCACCTTGCAGATCGTCGGCCAGGGATGGGTGCGGAGCCGTACAACTCTGCTTTCCGTGACGGCGCTCATAAGCATGCTCCCATGCAAACCGCACAATGTACCTCTACGCAGTGTGGTTAGGAAACATCAGTAAGACTTTCGCGTGCGCGAACGCATGTGATCCAACCGATGGAGCAACCTTACAGCGTCATGGTGAAGATGTTGTCTGGAAACTTGCGATACTCGTGGTTGTGAATGCGAAGTGCGAAAACGACAGCTGAGGCGACAAGCGAGACTATGGTCAACGGATCATTGAAAGTCTTCTGGTCTTCGTTGCACTGTTCAAGCTGGTACGCTGCGTAGCGCTCATCCGCGAAATGCATCTTGAACACTGCAAGGGATGGCACCTCGACCGCCACGGTTTGTGGTGGAAAAGACAACTTCTGCGCGTTCTCTCGCTTTGAAGTGGGTTCAGGGTGCACTCGTTCGCCAAGGTGCTCGTTTTTAGAGTCTTGATGGCGGGTCTTTTTTTAGTCAAAGACCAACGAGTTTTTGCGAACGCATTGTGCGGATTGGATGCTGCGAAAGACAAGAAAAGCCGCACTTGGAGGAAGCACCCCCGACACTTCTTTTCGATGGGTAATGTCGCCATGGTGCAGGCGAAAGCGGCAGTGTGAGTGCAGTAGACCGAGATCGCTGATCGGTCTGCTCGGAGCTTCCAGCAACCGACACGAAATGGTCGTCGACGAACTTGACGAAACTCCGAACAGTCGCGCCGTTTCGAGACCAATGCGAGTGCTTGGACGACTCGAGGATCTTTCTCCGTCGCCCCCTCCATGCGTCAGTCAGGCAATCGCCGCAGCTTGGGGAGTGCACTTCATCGTGGAGGCGTAATGTGTGCCCTCTTCTACGACTACAATGTCCAGATACCGTCAAGCCATCGTCACGTGTGCTCGACTTGGGGAGAGCTAGATCCCGTGTTAGCAGTGGCTCTCGAGAATCGCGAGGTTCACTTCTTCACTGATGAGGTAGACTTGGACGAGCAGGAGGTAGCTGCTACGATTTGCTTTCCTGCACCGACCTGACTGAATGTGGATTTCCCCGCTGTGAACAGGGAGACAAAAGTCCAGGATGCGAAGTGTATGCGCGCAGTGCTGACGTCGTTACGATGGCATGGCAGCCTCGCGGTGGTGCTCTCGCCATTGGATGGAGTGATGGTAATGTATGACTCGACTCGCTCAGCGCTAGCAGAGTGGACGTGTGATCTGATGGGTTTGTGCTGGAGCAGGCATGGTGTCTCTGTGGATGTTTAAAGAAAACACTGCGCGAGAGATCAACTCACCTCATACGGGGCGAGTAGGTCTCTTGAAATGGGCTCCGGCTGGGAACCGTCTTGTGTCAGCAGACGAAAACGGAGTGTGTGCTGTGTGGAAAGTCGACAGTCGTTCCCAGCTATCGCTCAGCAAAGCGTACACTCGACAAGGAAGCCTCACCCACTGCGTTTTCGCAACGAGTCCAGCGCAGCGAGATAAGCTATTGAAGAGGTATGCTACTGTGAGAATGCAAGCGGGTTGTTGCTTGGCTTCCTGAGCACCGGGACTGATTATTTATCTTGCACTTACGTACCATGGTTGCTCCGGCGTCTTAGCGAGAACTTCTCGCAGCATGCGTGTCCTAAATTCTTCTTTGGTGGCGAGATCGGATCTGTGCATTATGCTGACGATCTCGATCACATCACTGATATCCAAGTTCTCAACCACGCGATCGACTCGATGATGTTTTACGAAGAGCACAATCGGCTCATCGTGATCACTCGAGCTCTTCAGCTGCATGTGTTTCAAGTCGGCGCCGCAGATGGAACAGTGAAGCCGACTTTTAAGGTGAAGCTGAGTGTGGCTGGAGATGGCAGTCTTCACGAAACCAGGTGGGCGGGTCCGGGACTCTTGGCGATCGCTTCGGGAGAGCCCCTCGTTCGCTTTTGGGATCTCCAAGCCGAGGAGAATAGTGTGCTCAGCTTGCCGAGAGCGGGAACGCTCAACTATCAAGTCAACAGCATCGACTTTTCTCCACGGAAGCGTATTTTGGTTGCCGGAACTGCTCAAGGTGTCGTCTTTTTCTGGCGGTGCATGTCGCTTGAAGACACCAGTGGGGGCACTGCTGCAGTGGCGTATCGCTGGGATATTATTTTCACGACGGAGGTCGGGCGAAGCATAACTCGTATTGGTTGGAGTGCAGTGTATTCTACGCTGTATGCCAATACATCCGAAGGAGTGGTGATATTGCACGAAGGGAACATGCAGAGATCATTATGTGGAGACACAGCCGTCATTCAGAGCCACCCGAAGGCGCTCTCCATTGAGAAGTACCGTGATGGTACTGTTACGCAATCGACGCTAGAAACATCTCTTCCAATTAAGGGTTTATCCCACGACACGGCATCCGTTGTGATTTGGAACGGTTCAAAAGCCGAAGTGTACGAGATCAGAGACGGAGACAACCGGCGAGTCGGTCAGTTCAAATGCGAAGCGAGAGCGTTGGTAGTTCGCGGAGATTCCATCTATCGGACGAATGGGAACCACGTTGAGATTTGCAATGTTCAAGGAGTCGTGAAGAATGCAATCTCCTTCACTGAAGCTGAAGGTCGCCCCGCTCTGTTGTCCCTGCAGAACAAATTTCTTGCTGTGGGTACAGATCAAGGTTTGCTGCGCGTTTTCGACTTGTCCCGGCGAGATCCAAAAGCGATCGGCAGCATGGGCAGCTTTCTGGAATCGTACGGGGATGAGACCAGGACGTCCATAATGCGTGCGATTGCTGTGAATGCTGACGGCACTCGAATCTGCATCCTTGCGGACAGACTTGAAGGAGGGTTAAAGATTCGCGTTCCATTGAACAAGCTGTTCCTCTTCCAAACGGATCTGAATATTTTCCAGCAATACGATTTCGGTGTGAACCGGCACCCAATCTTGGTGTTCTTTGACCCACACGAGCCTCGCCTGCTGGCATGTGAGACTTCGAAGAGCAGGGCTGATACACCTGCAGCAGGAAGTCACGCAAGTGACCCAGCTTCTCGCCGTGAGACCAGCTCAGACGATTCTGGAGGGAGTGCGAGCAGTAGCAGCACCCGTCCTTCCCTGTCGGACAAAGAAGTCACGATTATGTTTGCGTCGAACGATCATGGGCTGCTGATGCAAGACAGCTTTGACATGGAGTTGAAGTACAATGCGCTGCTTGGCATCCAAGCGCCGCGAGTGTATTTTATTGCGCAAGTGGAGAAAAGTTCCACTATCGATGCGACGACGGTGGTTAAATGCGGCAGCAGCAAGGACAGAACGAATAGCTTGTCTACATCCCCCGCGTCGAACGACGAGCCGTTCAGCCTGTTGTGCACGAAGATCATGCGAGACTTTGTTGGGCTAGACAAAGTTGACGAAAAGGGACGAGAAGCACTCATCAATTTTTGCTACTATGTGACGATCGGGAATATGGACGAAGCGTACCGCTCAGTGAAGCTCATCGAGAATCCATCCGTCTGGGAAAACATGGCGCACATGTGTGTGAAGACAAAGCGCGTGGATGTTGCAGAGGTGTGCTTGGGGAATATGGGGCATGCGCGAGGTGCTGCCGCAGTGAAAGAAGCGACATTGCAGCCTCAACTCGAAGTTCCTATCGCAATGGTTGCTATCCAGCTCGGTCTTCGTGATGACGCTGCGCGCCTTTACCGTGAATGCGGTCGGTACGATCTGCTAAATAAACTATACCAAGCGAGTGGGTTTTGGCAAAAAGCTGTCGATGTTGCGGCGAAACGAGACCGCATCCACCTGAAGACAACGTACTATGCTATTGCGCAGCATTACGAAGAGATGGGCGAGATCAAGGAGGCTATGGAAGCGTATGAAGACGCCGGCACGCACCAAAAGGACATCCCGCGAATGCTTTTCAAGATGGGCAAGCTGGATTTGTTGCAGAAATACATCTCCACATCGAAAGACCGCGACCTGATGGTCTGGTGGGCTCAATTCCAAGAAAGCCAGGGACATTTTGATGTCGCTATCGAAAGCTACGAAAAGGCGAAGGATTACCTGTCGATCGTGCGCGTACTGTGCTTCAAAAAGGATTTCCAGAGAGCTGCAAAAGTGGTGAAAACGAGCGGCAACCGTGCTGCAGCGTATCACTTGGCGCGCCAGTTCGAAGCGCATGACGATACGCAAAGCGCGATCCACTTTTTCGCAGCTGGAGGGTGTTACAACCACGCCATTCGACTCGCAAAGGAGCATCGAATGGACGCTGACCTCATGAGTTTCGCCCTTATGAGTAAACCTAGCGACATGCTCGAGTGTGCTGCGTACTTTGAAGAGCGCCGTGAGATGGAGAAAGCAGTCCAGCTTTACCAAAAGGGTGGCAACGTCGCAAAGGCGTTGGATCTTTGCTTCCAGGCACAGCTCTTCGAAGAATTGCATCACCTGACGGATGAGTTGGGCACATCGAACACGTCGCCAGCGATTCTGAAGAAGTGCGCTGACTTTTTCATCACGAATGGGCATTACGCCAAGGCTGTGCATCTTTGTCTGATTGGAAATCGCATCAGCGAAGCGTTGGATGTGTGCATGCAGCATGGAGTCAAGGTTTCCGAGGAGATGGCGGAGAGAATGACTCCGCCAAAGGACGACAGAGATTCTGCGGGGGATAAAGCTCAACAGAAAAGGCGCACAGATGTATTGCTGAAGCTCGCGAAATGCTGCAAGAAGCAAGGCGCGTACCATCTTGCGACGAAGAAATACACCCAGGCAGGTGACAAACTCAAGGCTATGAAGTGTTTGCTCAAGTCTGGCGATACGGAGAAAGTTGTGTTCTTTGCGAATGTGTCGCGGAACAACGAGATCTTCATCCTCGCTGCAAACTATCTGCAGAACCTAGACTGGCGCAAGGACTCGGAGGTCATGAAGAACATCGTCGGATTCTACACGAAAGCACGCGCTTTCGATCAACTCGCTGGCTTCTACAGTGCGTGTGCACAGGTTGAGATCGAAGAGTATCGCGATTACGAAAAGGCGATCGGAGCTGTCCACGAGGCCGTGAAAGTGCTTTCCAAGTCGCGCTCTGAGTCGAAAGACACGATGCTGAAGGCTTTTGAAAGTCGGATTCTGTTGATGGAGCAGTTTGTCGTCGCGAGGCAGCAGATGAAGCAGAATCCAATGGAAATGGTGGAGATTGTGACAAGACTGCTTGAAGAGCCGGGTATTGACGACGCCATTCGTGTGGGTGATGCGTACGCGATGCTTATCGAGGCGCATTACAGTCACGGTGACATGGCCAAGAGTCTGGAGGTGATGGAGACCATGAGACGTCGGGGACTGATGGTGAAGAGTTATGTGGATCCCCGCCTCCTCCAGGATGTCCAGCAAAAGCTGGGTACTGCATCCGGCGACAATCCTATGCACAAGCACCGCCCATCGATGCAAAGCGAGCACAAAGCAGAGGATGGAGATCGCGATGAGGAGCGAGCGAGGAGCAGCCAGAGACGTCCTACGACATCAGGGGGACGAGACGCGAAAGGTCGTAGTGATGACCCGAACGACGACGATGAGATGGAAGAAGACATTGCTGAGGAGGACTGAGTGTTACGACGTGCTGCTTTTCTATACATATGCGTACCTTTCTGCACCGCTTTTCATATATACTGCATGAACACGAGTGCTTGCATCTTCCGGCATCTGCAGACTGGCTTCCATTTAGGGCTAGCTAACCCACCGAACTCGGCGCTTTCCAGGGACTCCAAACTGGCGTCGAAAGGACGCTCGACGGCTGTTCGTGCAACAGTCCTCCAAAGAACCGCATTTGGATCAATGCGGGGGAATCGAGGAGATCTGCGTTCCCGATGGAAGCCGAGCACAATGGGCAAGACGCATTGCCGCAGCGAGAGGATCCTGGCATCGAAGCTGCTTCTGCAGTAGGAGGAGACCCAAGTGCGCAAGAACCTGCAGACGTGACTCTCTCTCTTGAAGCAGCAGCAGTGCTCGCCGCGCTTCCGACTGCAGCAACGCCGTATCTGACATGCTCACGCTGCAATAGCATCACATTCATTAATATCCATCGGGTTCGTCCGAAAAACCACGAGAAAGACGAGACCAAAGTGCACGAGTACGAGCAACTGCCGATTTGTTCCGGTTGTGGGAGCTCCAAGTACTTGCGCGCAGGTGTCGTGAGCTTCCAGGAGAAGATCGAAGAAGAGAAACTCGCGATCAAGGAGTTCGAAAAGAAACGCGTGCCAGCGACGGCACTGATTCAGCGCATCGCGCGAGGCTTCCTCGGTCGCGTGGAGTACCGGAGACGCCAAGTTGAGCGGGAGCGATACTTGCGCAAAATCCATCGATCGGCGACGAAAATCCAGACCCGCGTGCGCGGCATGCAAGCTCGACGACGGACCGTGATCGAGCGGTGCCTGCGGGTGATCAAGACCATGCATCCAAGTGTTTTGACGTTTGCGCTCGCGGCTCGACCCGATCGACCGCCAGTGTTTTGGTACGAGAGTCCAGGTGAGCGCAATATCTTTTTCTGGAACTACCGGGAGTTTGTGCGTCGCTCGGGGGGACGACCAACGCTGATCAAGGTGGAGACCAATGTGCTCGAGATCACGCGACGGATGCTGCTGCGGGAATACGCGCTGGCGAGTCGCATTCAGGCACGATGGCGAGGATTGACAACTCGTCTCGTCTTTCGTGAGTTCAAGCGGCAAAAAGGATGGCTGCGAGGCATACAGCAATCGCCTGCGATCAGAATCCAGCGCCTGTTCCGCGGCCATACGAGTCGAAAGCGATGCAGTGCCCTGAAAGTGACAACGCAGTACCCCGCTCAGCTTGAAGCGTACAGACAATCGAGATCGGAACGCGACAAGCACGAGAAAGCGAAGGCGTTCCGCTCCAAATTGCTCGGGAAATACCGACTCGAGTACCAGGTGGATAAAACGTCCCGGATGATGGCGTTGCAAGTCAAACCAGCATCCGTGTCCAGCATCGCAGGTGCAGCGAAGCCGACAAGCAAGCCATCGAGAGCGACCCGGAAAGAAGAGGAGGTTGGTCCAGAGACGCACACCCACCTTCAGCATTCTCTCAAGCGTGCAGGAGCAAAAGAATCCCCATCGAGCTCACCGATGCAAGCGATCAGCCACCAACTGCAAGACCTCGACATGCTCTCGAGCGAGCGGGACGACTCGGACGAGCAACGGGATCCGAGAAATCGTCACGCAAACAGCAAGAGGTTTGCAGAGATCAGACGGAAACTGGACATGAAGAAGAACCTCCGGGGACCACGGCTGCACATCTTGAAATCGCAACTCTATGCGCCGAGTCCAGCGAGCCCATCCAAGTGAGTTGGAACGGGAGTGGCCATTTCTCACTCCATCGCCACACACATCCGGAAGGTAGATGGCTGCTCCGATAAGGAAGGACTCCTCCTGGTTCCGGAATGCAGCTTCGAGACAACGCCTAGCAGCAACGGCAACCGTTTTGCTTCAAAGGGGATTCGAGAAAGGCAACCTGTCCGAGTTCGGTAGACACTTCCGAGCGAGCGAACTCGAAATGCTAGCACTTGCTGAGCTCTGTGGACATTGAGATGCCCGAGTTTGTTTTTCCTCTCGCTCACATAAATACAACAAATCTATAAATTATTCTGCGAAGGCGTGATCCATGTCGGGTTCCGTAGCTCGCTCTCGACCATGTTGACGTCTGGAAATGAACTGAACACGCTCACAACTCTTCGGTTGTCCTCATTTGACACGGTCGAGAGCGAAACTCCCCGTTTATTTCCGAAAATTGAGCTAAGTACAGAGGTCCGTACTTTTCGATGAAGAACTACGAAAGAGAATTAACTCACTTATATCCGACTAAAAATCTAAAGATCAGAAATATTTGGCACATATAGACTGTGAAACTGGCAAAAAAATCACCCAATGAAGTATGTTCGCGCTAATTTCCGAATGCTGAAAACACAGAATTTGATGCGAACTTAAGGAATGACGCTTACATTCTTCAAGATAAACTTTTTTTGCCGATTCCGAACGAGATTTTGGACGATTTTTGCACTGACTTAATCCAACTCGACTTTGCAGCGTACTGTGTTGTATTATATATAAGTGTTAGGGTTACAATGAATTAAACCGGATATTTCGAAACAAAAAGCAGCCAATCATGGATTTTACGATCCTTTTAGCCCAATCGTACGGCTCGAAAGAACCTGCGTAACGCAGTAAAAAACCGCCATCTGAGTAATTACTTTTAGAGGAAAGTAAAACTGTAATTTTGACAAACCGCCCTCGTGTAATGAGTCCATGTTGGTTTCGCATACAACAAATATCGCTCATACCCTCTCTTGAACAAGAATCGGTTTATAGAGGCAGATGATTCGATATCCGTATATAAAGAGGCAAACGATCCACTCAACTTCTCCCATCTTCTCTTTCAAACATGCTTTCCTCTCATTTCAAGCACGGATTTGGAAACGCGGATTTCTATTCCAATCAGCGTTTCTAAACGCTTCCTCTCCTGCATGTGAATTTGCGTTCGGGTCCCGTATCTCACACCGATGCCATGCTCGCATTCACATTCACGCACCCTCGTTCACTCAGCCACTTGCGCAGGACGACTCATTCCGTTCCAGAACAGCAACCAGCTGCACCACAAAGCGAAGAACCCCTTTTCCGCACACACACACACACACGAAGCATGTCGACCGAAGGACACCAGCCGACGGAATGCGCTGTTGTCGCGTTCGGATGCAACGACGACGGTCAATTGGGTCGCGGCGAGAAGCGACGCTTGACCGGCCCCATTGACGATGTGTCGGCCGCGCATTTCCCGCAACAGATCGAGGAGATCTACGCGCTCGACATCGCCGCGGTGTCCTGCGGATCGCGCCACACGATGGTGCTCACCACGAAGGGCGAGGTGTACTCGTGGGGATGGGGATCGGTGCGTCGTGCTGTATTTTCGATGCATGCAGTCGACGGGAGATGCATCGTCTGGAGTGTGTTCTAATCCACGGTCGCTTCTGTGTATTGTAGATGGGCCAACTGGGCCACGGCGACCTCAAGAGCTCGAATTTCCCGCGAAAGATCGAGTTTTTCGAGCAGCACGGTCTGGTCGTGGACTACATTTCCTGCGGTGGTTGCCACTCGGCGGCCGTGACCAAGGATGGTGCGTTTGTTGTGTTGATATGGTGCTATCCTTGTTGCTACTCGACATGTGCCAGTACCAACGAGATTGATGTCGCAAATGAATGTGTTGCAGGCACGGTGTACACGTGGGGAGAAGCGCACTGGGGTCAGCTCGGGTTGCCAAAGGAGTTTAGCGACTTGCACCAATCTCTGCCAGCGAAATGTCCGGTGCTGCAAGACGGGAGCGAAGAAAAGATCGTCAAGATCAGTTGCGGTCTGTGTCCTTGTCGTTGATTCGAATATGCATCGCTGCATTGTCTATGGCGTCTCATCGTTGTGCTTTTCTATCGCGGTTTTCGAAGGCGGCGCACACACTGCGGCATTGACCGATAAGGGCCACGTGTACATGTGGGGTCGGTGCGACAATGGACAGCTTGGGATCGGCCAAGCGTGGCTCCACGATTCCGATGACGAAGGTTTGCTTGGGGTCAGTCGCCCCCACCGCGTGGAGGGATTTGGGGACGACAAAGTGGTGCAGGTCGCGTGCGGCGCTTTCCACTCGGCTGCGGTGACCGAGTCCGGCAACGTGTACATTTGGGGCAAGGAAGATTACGGCATGCTCGGCGTCGGCCAAACGTCGGATGTCCAAGTCCCTCAGAAGATCGAGCTGTTCGAAAAGATCCCTGCCTTGTAAGTGTGTATCCACGTGAAGATAGCTGTTTCTGCCTCGCAGGCAAACTGACTCGACGCTCCTTGCGCGCAGGCGTGTTTCGTGCGGTGGGTGGCACACGGTCGTGGTGACCAAATCAGGCGCTTGCTACTCGTTTGGACGTGGCGAGTACGGACGTCTTGGTCTTGGCGATACCAGAAGTCGCTACAAACCCCAAGAGGTGCGCGCACGACAAGCGCTTCCTTTCTACAGTCCCGTCGATCTCACCGTGTGCTGTGGTTTGCAGGTTGAAGCGTTGAAAGGCAAGATTGTCGTCCAGGCAGCGTGCGGTGGCTCGCACTCTCTTTTCCTCACGAAAGATGGCGAGGCATACAGCTCCGGAAGAGCAGAGTAAGTGTCCAGCATGATACTGTGCGTTTCGTTTTTGCATGACAGAGTGCGTTGTGACGCTTGTGTTTGTTGTTGCTGTCTGTCGATCAGCCATGGTCGCCTTGGAAGCATGGAGATGAAGACGATTCTGGTGCCAACGCTGCTGGAGTTGGGTCCACTTCCTGTGCGCCAAGTGTCTGCTGGTGGGGCTCACTCTGTTGCATTGATGCACTCGTCTCGCGCCATTCTCTCCCCGTTGGTCACTCCACTTCCAAATCCTCTCGAGATTCCGCTCCACGCTCTTTGATACAAGAAATGACAACCTGTCTGCTGAGCACGGAACTGGCGAACCACTCGTTCGCTACGACCAGAGTACTAAGCAGAGAGAAGTAAGAGAAGTAATCTATCCAACGATAACAGCATGCAACGCAAAACGATGAGAGCGAGACGAAGAAGTCTCGATGGTTTTGTCAAAAAGCGAATGCCAATGTATTGACTTGCGTTAACTATGAGTTATAAGAGTGATATCGGGTTTGGAGTCGTCGATATATTGAGTTTAAAAGGATATCCTGTTGCAAAGGCATTGTGGGCAAGCGCAATTGGAAAAAAAGGAAAAGCGCTTCTGAAAAGGGAATTGCAGCAGCGATCAAAGGACGATCCTGCAAGCGCCACTGCACCATCTCCCCTAGCAGGCGCTTGAATCTACCATGAGCGTCAGCAGTGTTGAAAGCGTCGACGCAGGCAGCAGCGGACCCCACAGCGCCGAATCAGCGAGCGACCACGGCGCGATGCGACTGCGGAATCGATCCCGCGGAAACGGCGAGCCACTGGAGAGTGGCGGCAGCAGCGACAGCGTTGGAGACCGCAGCAGCTCCAGCGACGTCGTCACCACGACCCATACGATCAGCGAGATGCACGTGCATGAGCGCAGTCGCGGTCGTCGTCGACGACGTGGCAGTAAGGGAGGGGACACCAGCATTCGAAGCGAGAAGCGTGTCGTTGTGAAGATGGCTGTGCGCCATAAATCCCGTGGAAACGCTAGTGACAGTGACGATGACGATGAAGCGGACGACGGAATCGATGGGGATGCTGAGATGAACGTGTGCAGCGGAGGAAACGAGAACGACGATCGCGAGAACCACGCAATCAGTATCGAAGAGATCGACGAAGACGACACGACTTCCGATGGCAACAACGCCACCGACAACAGCAACAGTACCAACCACAGTACTGCCGCTGTTGGTGCTGCGGATCTCCAGATTGCACATGTGAACGATGGCACGATTCAAGAAACGATGATGCGGTTGGTCACGGAGACAGATCGCATGAAGCAGCTCTTCCAAGAGCAAGAGCAGGTCTATCGTCGCGAGAGCGAGCTGGTGGAGCATCTGAAGAAAGAGCACAGAGCGCTCAAGGCGATGGCGAAGGAGTACAAGTACCGCGCACGCGAGCAAAAGCGTGTGCAGCGGATACTTCGCAGCTCGAGAAAAGACAAGCATCTCACCCCCCATAGCGACCATTCTCGAAGCAGCAAGCACGCTCTGAAGAAGCAGTGTCGCCAGCTTGAGCAGTACCAGAGCGAGCTCGCCTTGCGGTTCCAGCTGCTGCAGTCGGAGAACAACCGCTACGAGATGCAGGTCGAGCGGCAGCTTGCCGAGCTCCGGCGCGAATACACCGACAACTATTTATTCACCAATACGAGTACGTTCCAATAAGAAGCGCGAGCCGCCTCGAATGATGATCGTCCAGTGTCATCTTCCACTCGTTCCAATCTGCGCATGCAAAGATTCCCCCCAAAAATTCAAAAAATGTGCGAAAGAATGACGTTTGAATCCCTTTCAGCCAATCATATGCTGAGTTGTGACTAATTTGGCCAATCAGAAGGGCTCCCTCGCTTTATCGGTGCAGAACCCTTTTTCTTCCTATCGAAACTCAAGAAAGGAAGAGGAAAGCTCAAGCAGGAAGCGAGTGCGTTGCTTGTCCGGAACTCGGAAGCATGATCTGGCCGGACGAAGACGACGACGCGGCGCGTCAGCTGCAGAAGAAGCTCGAGTACGCGAAGGACCTCGACCTGCAGATCGAGCTGCGGCGCGCGATCCAGCGCGAGGAGCAGCAGGAGTTCAAAGAGTTCGAGCGCAAGTTCCAACCAGACGAGCGATCCCCCGCGAAGTGGCTGATCGAAGGAGGGTACACCAGTCCCGGCATGCAGCACCCAGAGTTCGCCAAGTACCGCTCGCCTTCCCGGTTTCCGCAACGACAGCAGCAAGCATCGTCATGGCCACATCAAGGCTATGACATGAATGCAGCGCAGGATAATGGGAGACCGACATCATCACCATCGCCGCCTCGTCCTGCTTCGTCTGCCGCGGCTGCCGGGGAACCCAGTGGGGCACTGAGCGTCGAAAGAGACAATGGGAACCCGCATACGCGATTTCGCATCACGGATCTGCATGACAAAGGTGACCGGTTGCGCGAACGCGCGCAGCAAATGGAGTGGAAGCGCGTTTTGGACGAGCAGGTGCGCGAAAATGCGCGCATCAAAGCGCAGGAAGAGCAGGAGCGACGGAGGAACGAAGCGGACTCTGCGCGGGAAGAAATGGCGTTTCTTCGTGACGAGCAGTTGCGTGCGCAGCGGAAAATGGGGTACCCGGTGACCTCACAGACAAGTCCCGATTCGTACACGCTGCGGCAAAGACAGTATGAACGAATGGAGGATATGGATACGACAGACCAACACACTCCAGACCACCGGCAGCGTTATGAGCCTGTGCTGAACAACAACTCGTATCCGTATAACGAGCCACAATGGAGCGAGAATCCTTACTACAATGCAGGGAATATTGCGATGCCTCCTCCTGCTCCGTCGCGGGTAGGCTTTCCTACGAGCAATGCACAGTCGAATAGAGAGGAAGCAGGTCAGCCGCAACACTACGACTCGTTTGGAGAGTCGCGAAGCCATATCATCAGCGAATACCGATCGCTTTTGTCGGAAATCCGACGCGAGCGGGAAGACCTTCGACAGGAGAAAGAGGATATTCGGAAGGAGAAAGAAGAGTTGCGGCTCGAACGCGCGCTTCTTCAGCTAGAAAACGAGAAGATGACGAACTTGGTCGAGACGCAGAGACGGCTGAACGAGCAGCACATGGAATTGCAGCGACAGGAAACCTTCCGCCAGCAACAGAGCGCGCACAGCATGATGGCTAGTCCATCGCGAGATTATAGTGCGCCTCCATCAGTTCAACGACCGCCTCGACCTCAAGCGTTCGAGCTTTCCCAAATCCACGGAATGGAGAGGTCAATAGCAGCACTCGGCTTCGGCGCTCGAAGCGGACGAGAGACTCGCGCAGTGGAACCCAAGCCAAGTCCAATCTCGATGGATGATTTTGCGGTACCAAGAAATCGATTGACACCAAATGTCGTCGACTCGCCTCGTTTCAAGCGCCTGTCGCAGTTCCGATTCCGGCCAGACCCTGAAGACGAGTCGAACGCGCTTGATCAATCGCTGGTCGGCGAAAGCGTTTTTGTTGCGTTGGATCCCGACGAAGTGGCGAGTGCATCGAAAGGACCGCCGCGCATTACAGAAACGATGTCGCCTCGACGCGGGGGGAAGGTTGAAAACGCCAACAGGAACGAGCTGCGCAACAGCCGTGTGATCAAGAGCCGCGGCTTCTACAACATTGAGAAGGAACTTGAGGAGCTACCGGTCCACGACGCAGCGGAGCGACCGACTCCGGAACGGAAGAAGAAAGCGACTGCCAATAAATCCCCCAGTCGAATGCCTCGTACCATGGAGAAGAGTCGTCTTCAGGAGAGACCCGCAAGAGCGTTCCAAGCGTACGAAGCGAGCAGCAAAGTGGTGCCGTCCAGTCCATCGCCATCCGCTGCTGGTGCCGAATCGCATGCGTTGGACTTGTCTGCAGCTCGAAGCCACCATCCTCGCGACAACACCCATCGAAGTGACTCTGGAGGCGATGACGACGACGACGACGAATCAGCGTTGTCGTCCAGCTTGTTCCAAGTGAAAGTGCTAGTGTAATTAGAAACACAGGAGATAGCCGCAATGCGACACCCAGATCTGCGTTTGCATGGATGCACATTTTGCAGAGTGGTTCACACGTCACAGATCTGTTCCCATCGTGTGGCACACACCACGCATCACTCCTGAGCACGCGCTGTGATTGGCTGAATATCATCCAGCCAACCAAACAGCGCTGCAACACTGAACACCACGACTGGAAAACACCATTCAAAAAGCACCACACGCACCACAAGCAATGGCGTCGTTCCAGTTCCCTATCGCGACGGGCAAGAAGAAGAGTGTGCAGGTGTTTGAGTGTCCTACTGAGTCGTGGAAGGAGAGGAAGCCGCGAGTGCAAAAGGTGCGTGTCTGTCCTGGTCTGGTTTAGTTTTGCTGTGGGGAGACATCTCAGCATTTGCATGTGTGTGTTTGCGGACAGAATAATGCCAACGACAGCGAACCAGAGCTTTCGCTGAAGCAGCAAATTAGACAGGAGTTTGACGAGACGTTTGACTCTGTGAAAGAATTCGGTACGATGCAGATGTCCCTTGTTATGCTGCTTTTGGTAGGTCCAGATGCTCATATTGCTGCTGCGTATTATCCGTGTCACTTTTAGCCAGCGCGAGTCTGAAAGGCAAAGAGAAGAAAGCGTACGAAGCCAAGAAGATCGAAGCTCTCGGAGGGAAAGCAGCCAGCAACCGACACACGCCGTACAATATCCTCATGGGGATGAAGAAGAAAGGTGCTGTTCGTGAAAAGCGACAGCAAGAGCTGGTGCGTTTCTCTCTTTCTTTTCTCGAATTGTATGGTCCTAGTAGTAAATCCACTCATGCGATGCGCACCTGTCCTACTTGAACCACGAGTAGAACAAGCAGGCCGATGTGGTGTCGGGCAAGCGGAAAGCGAGCAGCAAATCCAATAGCAGCAGCAAGAAGAAGAAGATCGATTATGGTCTGCAAGTCACGAAGGGCAGATTCAAGAATGGCGTGTTGACTGTCGACCGCTCCATGTAAATTTTGATATCTAGACGACTGCAGCGGTGCATTGTGCACGTTTGCACCGCACGCATAGTGGGCGAACGAAGTTTAATTGGTTATACAATGTCATCGCCACATGAAGCACCTTCGCGTGTCGAGATCGCTTTTGGATGGATTTCGAATCAGATCGCCGAATATTTGAACCGAGCAAGCAGCGTTTCCTAACGAATTTGCTCACAGCTTTTCTCTGGGTTTGATTGGCTGGACGAGTGTGTGTTTTCAGCCAATCCAGTGTGTCTATGAGCGAGAATCCTTCGATGTGACTCTTCAGTGACAAGATTCGACAACTGTGCAATGACGCCACCTCAACACTCGGCCATTTTGGTTCCAACTGGTGTGCTCCTCAAGCTGCTGGTCTCGCTGTCCGCGACGATCGACTGCGCGAGCTGTGACAAGGACGCGAAACGATGGCGAGTCCACCCAAGAGCGATTTCAGTGCGTTTCCCACACGGATCATTGTAGACCCAAATCGGCGAGTCAGGGTCGTGTGAACCTGGCGCACGTTTGGCTTTTGTCAGTGGTTGGTCTGATGCGTATTTATTATACCACAGCATTTGCTTTCTTCGACGCTGCGAGAACGGAAGGATACGTCGTTCCATGCACAGGTGTTGTCCATTGCTGTAATTCGTATGACTCAAGCGAGGAGCGCTTTCAATTTGCTGACCATTTGTGGGTGGTTCTGTGTCCCATTTATCGGATCTCCATTGAGCTGCAGAGCTCGACTCGGACGAGTTTGAGCCGAGGTCCGATGGCGGGATGTTTTCGCACGAAAATGAAGACGAGTGAGTGCAACGTATCCGCACATGCGCTTTGGTTCTTGTGTCTGCGCTGACTCGTTCATTTCGATGATCTTGGGAAAGGAATGTCGTCGATGCAATTCGTCAGCTCAAGGTGAATGAGCTCCACGACCACGAAAAACTCAAAAGAGACCGCTTCAGACGAAGCAAGCTCGCTGAGAACAATCCCGACCTATTCATCCTTCCAACGAGTCGAGGAGAGGTAAACCATGATGCTGCTGCGAATCCCATCTGCCGTGGATCCTAACACACTGCGTTCAGACGGAGAGAAGCTCCAGCAAGTCTCACGTGGGGAACATCGAAAGCATCCAATTGAATCGCCTCTTGTGAGTACTCGGTTCCATGAGTTGCTAGTGCATCCAACTCGTTTTAAATGCACTGTGATACTGCAGGGACGACTACATGTTGGGGTCGAAGGGAGATCGAATAATGAAGCAGATGGAGGAGTTGGCATCGGACGAGTCGCCTGAATCCAAGAACTCGGAATCCCACGAGAACGAGGCTCCTGTGTCAGCTGATCTTCTTGCTGACGAGGTATTTGTTTAGGACGTGCATGTGCGATAAATGGTGCAGCGTTTTTATATACTTCTTGCGTGATCCAGGACCACGTCGATGTCGACTCCGGTATGGATGCGCTGTTGTCCATGGACGATTTTGAGAAATACATTTCAGAGAATTGAATCGAAGAGACACATTTGGTGGCAAAAGTAGTATGACACTACTCGATTAAATATTTCTGAATGCTACCAACCGCTAAGCGTCCTAGCAGATTGCGCCTTCGCTTCCTTCTAGACCCACTCATGCTGCGCTACTTGAGCAGACGATTTCGAGCGATTCCGATGAACCACTTTTTGCTTCCGGAGCCACTGCCGAATGCCAAACGTTCCTTCCGATCCGATGGACTCGCGCACTTCGCTTTCGATATCTAAATCTTCTGATGTTGCCCAAGAGGACCGATCGCCCAGTGGAGCAGCTCCAGCTTCACGAGGCTCCAATGCTAGCGACCGAGTATACCGGCTTTCTTCGGTATCATAAGGCAGCGATACGTGCAACAACCTCTGTATCGCAAGCAACCAAGACCCGTGAGTGACCAAATTCAACACCTGGCAACATAGATAGTGGGAAGACGTACATCGATATCTTCGTTAAACGGAAGCGAGTACGGAACTGATCTGCGGCGCAGTATCTCCATCACGAACTCCCCCATTTTGCGCAGCCGATTTGCATTCACCATGCCAGGCTTCTCAAACGCGGGTAGTTCGTTCAAACCGACGAAACTCTGCTCACGAAAAGCATGTTAGATATCAAACGCCAAAGCCCAGCGATCACAGAATTTCCAGGTACCTGCAGGTATAACCCAATGTACGGCATACTTGGACTGGCTGCTTTGCGCATCATCTTGTTCATCTCTCGGCATCCTTTGTCGGAAAGCAGCTGCATGTCATTGAGCAGTTTCTTCGAAGACACGCTTAGCTGCAGCAGATAAACATGGTGAGTGATCGCTTCCACCAAAAATGGATGTCACTTTCCTAATACGTACATGGTCGATTGTTCGACGCAAGCGCTGAACTGCAGTCGACTGCAAAGCATACAGAATCGCAGCGAGTGTGTCATAGTTGCGAAGAGACAAACTATACTCCGCAGCCTGCGCGCAATACATATCCCATCGATTAGTTGCAGATGCTGCTTGCGGACCTGGGCAAAGAAAAGCGTACCGATAGGAAGAACGAAATCACTTCTGCTCGTTCTCGCGACGAGTCTTGGAGAAGAACGGCGTTGATCACATACGCCGAGAGCTGCACACATGAAGAGTGAGATTGTCGCTCCTCCACACTCTCGCCAAATGCAGTCGTCACAAGTAACGTACATGTTGGAACCATCGTTTCGCGCACGAAAACTGGGTGCTGTAACTTTGCTTGGAGCTGGACTTGATAAAATCTTCAACTGCATTCGCAAAGCACAAGCGTTATTCATTCAGCTCCAGAAACTTGCAAGAAATGCGACGTGCCCTCGCTACCTGGGATACTGGAGAAAAGTGCATGCGTCAAGAGCGTGCAGTGTTCAGCCCACTTGGCTGGCTCCGTATGGCTACGCAAAAAACACGAGTTAGTGCTGTGAGATTCTTTGCCATACCATAAACGGTAAGATGCCAGTGCTTCACCGATGCAGTTTCGCTGGAAATGCTTCCGTGAAGCCGTGGTTGTATGGACTATACATATCTTCCATCGCCAGCGAGATCTTCGTGTACTGCGCCAAGCAGTGCTCGGTGCCCCGAAGTGCAAAATACTCGTTGTAGAGACCTTCGTACTCATCGACCAACGACCCAAGTCGATCCTTGTCCACTCCCGTGAAATATTGGATCACAGAAAAGAATCGCTCGCGAACGTATTCCGAATCGGACACGCTGTGTCGCTTGAAAAGCAACAGCATCACGAAAAGTCGCATAAGACCTCGACCTGCAAAAAAGAAATGTCACGAACATCTGTCACCAGAGAGAACATACATATCGCTGTTCGCGCTCGTGCACCGCACCTTTGTTCTTGGACATTGTCTGAGCTTTCAGTCGCTCCACGACTTCGTTCAAGCTTGAAAAAGTCTCCAAAAACAGCACGAAGGACACGATATCTGCGAAGTCCACGGTCACATCGTGCACCATGGTATGGACAAGGTCGTCGATGCGGTACGACCGAGAAGTCAGCGCTCTGCCTTGAGTTCCCGCGCCTGACACTTTCCACGAATCCTGCGGTTTCTGGTCGATCAGAAACGGCATGTCATTGTCATGCTGGCTCTGGACGCTGTAATCCTTAGCATAGCAACCAAATATATCGATGGTATCCGAGTCCTGCGCCATGCTCAAAGAACCCATCCTTCGAACAAGCCGCAGCATCCTCTCGTCGAACAAGTTGCACGCCAAATGGAAAACTTGGCGACCGAATATATCGCGCTTATCCAGACGGCATCCAGAACAGGTCAAGATCTCGAGGCACAGCAGCACTTTCTCTTTTTGGAGTTGACCTGGTGGTAACGCGAGCAGCACGGCCGCAGGAGTCTGCCCATAGCGGTTTTGTATGTTCGGATTCGCGCCACCTTCGATAAGCCGGAGTATGATCTCGGAGTCCCCATTAGCCGCAGCGAGATGGAGACTCGTGTCACCTTCAAACGTTTGGGTATTCGGGTTCGATCCTTTCGACAGACACAAGTCGATGAGTTCCAGGTTTCCAGACGCCACGCAAAAGTCCAATGGGGTGAATCCATTCGACCATGCTACTTTGTGAATGTCAGCCCCAAGCGCCAAGAACGTTGCTGCTCCTCCCAAGGAACCACGAGAGCACATGCACATTAACGGAGTGTACCCCATTTTGTCCGACGCATCGATGTCCGCTCCAGCGCCAACCAGTGCTTCGATAATCATCGTAGTATCTGCTGTTTGAGCGACCACGTGCAGCGGGTTCTTTCCTTTACGGTTCAGGATGTTTGCATCTGCGCCAAGACCGAGAAGGTACTTCACCATAGCACTCTGACCATGGAAAGCAGCAGCAAGAAGCGGTGCACTTTTACTTGACGGCGGCTTGAAGCCGAAAACCTGCTTCCCACGAGCTTTCCCCCATGAGCACAGCTCATTTATATTGACTTGGCATCCGTAGAGCCACGCTGCTGAATCCTTGTCTCCTCGAGCTGCCGCTAGACACATCAGGTACTTGAACATCTCCGTGTCGAGTGATAGCACTTGGTAGTAGTAAAACTCGGTCATGAACGTCAATCGCTTTGGGAGTGCAGCTGACCGCAACTTTCGACATATCTCGCGGAAAGGCATCAACACGACTGGCTCGTCATTGATCGCAATCAACGACAAACCCGGGATTATAGCTGCACTCAACGCGGCTTGGGAGAGCTTGCGGATGCTGTACACGATAGCGCCGCGTCCATTCCCATCCGTTGTGAACTGGATTCCGATCTCTTTCGTCGATATGGACACCATGATTCTCGAAGACGCAAGCGACATCCCGTCGGACTGTGGTCCGTGGTCGTTGCTTTCGTAGCACTCGATCCACTTGATCGCATCGATAAATGCTTCAACAATGTTCCCTGTGTTTTGACACGCAGGATGGTCGCTGTGCACAACCTGCAGCAAAGCGCGCAGGATACAAATGTCGTCGACATAGGACTTCACAAGGACGTAGCGGAATATAGCGGATAGCGTCTCGTTGGAGACATCGAACAGCGCACCGTGGTATCGAGCAATCGTGTCGAGAACCTCCATACCAGCGGCGATGATAATCTCTATCTTGTGACTTGGCAGGGATGCACAATCCAGCGAATTCACGATTTCTGCTACTTGTCCCCAATCAGACACTGCAGACAGGTCGTCCGCAATACCAAAGTCGCTTTGTGATTTCGCGCTGAGAAGCTTGAGATTCCTCGCCACTTTGTTTCGTGCGAAACGCAAAGGCGCCGTTTCCAGACTGTCGTACGCTGCGCCATACAGACTGATAAATACGCGATCTTCCACGTGGCGCCGAATGAGTTTGATCAGCTCGTTACCAGGCAACATCTCGATCTCCATGTCTTTGTATAATGCCAAGTGGTGGCGGTCGATAATGGTATTGTCCAGTAGCACGATAAAGCTTTGGATGTCCTCAAAGCGATGGCTACCAGTAGCAGCTTTAAATTGCTCAACGCTGTACGCGATCTCTGTATCGGTCACGAATATTTTATTCAGCTGGCGCGTGACTGCATTCGAGCCTGTCTTCTCTTCGGCAGCTGTCAAGTCGATTTCGAAGCATGGCGGCGGCGCTTTCCTGGCGGACCGAAGCGCAGCGACCCACAGCTCTGCTTCAAATTGGCTGCAGCAGTAGCAGAGAAGTTGGTAGAACCCTTTCTCGACCTGGAACACATACGCTTTCCCCACTTTCCGAACGTCCACATGCTGGATCGACACAACGCCATCGTTGAGCATCATGCATCCCTGCATCTTCTTTTTGCCCTTGTTTTTATAATAGGCGAATGTGCCATCGGAAAACAGCACGAAGAAGCGCGTCTTCCAGCTTTTCCTATTCGCATGCACGCACAGCAAAAATATCACTGTCAACACCTCATCCGCAATGAAAACTCCCCGATATGTTTCGACCAATGCATGCTAGACGGACTAATGTACGCACCACATGTGTCCCTGCTTCGTGAGCCACCCCATTTTCACAAAATTGCCCAATTTCAACTGAGACGCGTAGTACTCGTCGTTCATCGATGGGTCCGATCCGTGGCGCACCATGCGGAACGCCTCCACGCGCTCCATCGACGCGCGGCTTGCTGCTGCCTCAGGACTGGTCGGCGCCATCGATGACGCAGTCGAAGATGACGACGCCTCCGTCGCGCTGTTTCTGCCGTTCGCGTAGCGAGAGAAATTGTTGCGGTGGCCGTGGTGGTAGTTATCGATGCCGCTGGACCCTACCGAGACTCCGCGCTGGCGGGGCTTTGGCGGCGACGTCCCGCTGCTCCACATGCTCTTGTTCGTATGTGCGATATTCTGCGGCGTCGACCTTCTTCTTCTTCTTCGCCTGCCTTCCGTCGTCCAATGCTGTCGGGATGTCGTGGGTTCTGGTTTTCCGACTGAGATCCGGCAATGGGTGCGCGCGCGCCTACAAAGTGCTGGAAAACGGTGTGTACCGTTCGAACCCACAAATACTCGCCAAAAATCGCCCAAGATAGACACGTGCAGACTATCCCAAGTGCTGTCAGCGAGCCCTGCGAATAGAGCCGATATGGAGTTGCCAAGTCGGCTTCCAGGTATAAGAGATGCAAGTGCAATCCACACGGCAGATTTCGTAAACATCAAACTCGCATCAGCACGAAAACTCGATGCTCCATGTATCAGTGGTGGCCTTATTTGTAGGGTTTGGGACTGTAAAGACGAGCTTTTGCGAGCACGCAGAAAAAGACAGTGTTCTTTCTTCAGAAGTAGGTGCGACTGCTCCTCCCCTCTCCCTCCTTCATACCTGCAGAACGACACCGTGTTTTGGAATGGTAGTGGCTACTTGAAGCTCAGTCCCACAGCGTTTTGTCGCGCACTCGACGCAAAAAAAGCAGCAAAGTGGATTTTCTCTCTCTCTCTCTTTTTCTTGGCAACAGCGACCGTTGCACGAAACGCCAACAGACTTGCACTTCAAACCGAGTGCACTGCATTGGTCGGCATGAAGCACTTGCCGTTCGCCCGATCCTGCATCGATTCGATTGGTTCTTGCGTCAACACATGCATCCGCGACATGCATTTGAATGTCGATTGGTTCGTAGACACGGGTCGACTCCGATGACGACCTGTCGTCGTGGCGAAATGGGGCGACAATCAACTCCGCAAGTGTGTGCACACCAAACCCAGAGCGATGACATCGCGCGAAAGGGAATGGATACAGATCGCGTTCCTCTCCCAAAAAAAATTCGTCACGATATTGCAAATTCTGCAGCTCCATCAAGCCATCTCGTCATTAAGTTCGCTTCCATTAGATACGTGTGTCCGTTTCCACGATCTGGAGATCCTCAGACTCAGCATTCTGAGCGGACATCAAACCACTTGCACGAACCGGTTCATGAAACCGGCTAACACAGAGGCAGCTTCACTCTGTTTCTTTCGAGTCGTGCGATTGGGTTAAAAGGATTGTAAAATCCATGATTGGCTACGTGCTGTCTCGAACAGTAGCTGTTCAATACAGAGTAACCCTAACACACACACATATAATACAACATAGTACGTTGCAAAGTCGAGTTGGATGAAGTCAGTGCAAAATTCGATCAAAATCTCGATCGGAATCGGCAGAAAAATGGTATCTTGAAGAATGTAAGAGTCATTCCTTAAGTTCGCATCAAATTCTGTGTTTTCTGCATTCGGAAATTAGCGCGAACGTACTCGTTTGGGTGACTTTAATGGCAGTTTTACAGTCTACATGTGCCAAATATTTCTGATCTTTCGAGTGTTTGTCGGAGATAATCGAGTTTATACTCTTTCGTAGTTCTTCATCGAAAAGTACGGGTCAGCGTACTTAGCTCAATCTCGGAAATAAGCGAGTAGTGACGCTCACGACCGTGTATCGATTCGCATAGGAGACCTAACTCAACGAGAGCCTGGATTGCGTCTTCGCCGAATAATATATTGGCCATTATGATGCAACAACAATAAAACAAAAAACAACAACAGGAAAAAGAAGCTCCACAACCGGAAATGAGTGTGACGCTCGAGCGGCTCGGCCATGGCGCGGCGTACGTGCTCCATGACGACGCGACCGCCACGACGCTGCTGCTGAGTTGCGGCGAAGCAAAGGAGCCGCTCCTTCTATCAGAAGGAGACGGCATCACTGGAGCGAAAGGCAGTCACTCTGCGGACGACGGGAGCGGATATGAGAGTGCGGGCAGTGTCGACGGCGTTGCGGCTGCTGCCGGGAGTCTGCCGCTCACTCGCAGTGTGCGTCGCTACGCGCACGAGTTGAGAGAGCTCATGAAACGGGAGGGCGACGCTGCGCTTACGGCCGTGCTGGTCCCAGACTACCGTCCCGAAGCGTGCTTCATGCTGCCGTTTCTGACGGAAAAATGTGTCGCTGCGGCGGCAGACGCATCTGCGCTCCAGCGCCAGCCTCCTCCGATCTTCCTCACGCATGGCACCCGCGCCATTGCGCCGCACCACCTCGCAGAGTATTGGTAAGCGATCCATTTGTTCCGTCAAACACATGTCATTCATCTGCGCTTGCTAACCTGCCATGGTTGCTTCGCAGGTCTGGGGTGTACGGGAAGGAGAAAGCCCCGCTCTATGATGCAGCGGATATCCCGGCGGCGTTCCACAAGACGCGAGCCATCGCACTGAAGGCGTGCATGACGGTGACCGATAACTTGAAGGTCACAGCGTACCATTCTGGTCATGTCGCGGGTGGTTGCGCGTTTTATATCGAGCTAGGGTCCACGACAATCTTGTACGCGCACGACTTCAATCTCGGCGGAGGTCGCGTGCTGTTACCTGCTCAGATCCCGCGACTGGAGCCCTCTGCGATGGTCACGCGCAGTGCGTTTGCTGTGACGGTCTCGGAGACGAAGACCTCCATGGAGCGCGAACTGATGCGGGTCGTCCACGAATGCGTGAGCTCCAATGGGAAAGTCGTGATTCCCGTGTATCGACTTGGTTTTATCCACGAGTTGATGGCGATCTTGCTGGACTACTGGCGCCGAATGAAGCTGACGGTCCCGATCTATGTTTCCGATGAGACGATGGAGTACCCGAGTCGATTTGCGCCATTGGTGCGGCGCACGTTCACCGATGAGTTTCAAGAAATGTTGCAGCAGCGAGAAGAGAACATCGCTCACGCACCAAGTGATTTCCAGAAGTTCGAGTGGAAGCGGCTGCAGACACCGGGTCCATTTGTGCTGTTCACTGGACCTGCGAATATCGCGCATGGGGATTCGTGTCGCGCCATCAAAGCGTGCGCAACTGATCCCAAAAACCTGATCGTGCTTTCGGAATACTGCACCCCCGGCACCGTCAACTACTCGTTGTATGCGGACCCGCAGCGAGTTGAAGTGTCCAAGCGACTTGGCGTCGCTGTCTCCTGCGGCGTGCACTACTTCCCCTGTGGAGACGAAGTGGATGCGAAGAGCATCGTGGCACTCACGGCGCACGTCGCGCCACGACACGTGCTCGTAGACTACGCGGTCCCAGACGACATGAACTTTGTCAAGACGCACATAAACAACCACGTGAACAGCAATCCAGAGGTCGAGAGTGTGTCTGTTTCGGAGATTCTCCAAAACGGACCGACTAAAATCGACGCTTCGAAGGAGATCCCATTGCGTATTCACCGATCGATGTTCAGCAACCCCTCAGACGTTCAGGGCATGTTGATCGCCGAAGCGAAGCGCAAGCTGATGCTGGTGTCGACGGGCAATGGCGCGCGACGCCTAAAGAAAAAGCGCCATTCGCTGAACTTCGCGTTCTCGTGGAAAAAAGAACCCGAACCGTCGACGCGTGTCAAGAGGAAAAGCTCGCGCGCGCCTTCGTCGGCGTTGTCGTTCCTGCTATCCGCAGCTGTTGAATCGGCCGATGAAGAGGAACCGGACGAGCAGCCACAGGCGAATGTGAGTGCCCTCCTCGCTGCGGTTTTTGTGAGTCTAAGCAAATGGCTCAACGACACTCCCATTGAGAAAAACGAACGCTGGCTCAAGATTCGATCGGTGGGTCTCTCGGTCTCCTCTGAATGGGAAGTGCACCTGGAATGGTCCTATGAAGACGAAGAGCTTGCCGGCCGCGTCCTCGGGATCGCGAAGCAAGTGGTCAACGCTGAGTACAGAAAAGTGCAGGAATAGCATGGAGCAAGTACGAAATGCATCCCGTCAGTTCGAACCTGCGCCTGGTTTGCTGTGAACCAACAACGACCTCAATTTGGATGTTTCTCCCTCTCTGTTCTCTATACGTTGGTGTCTTCTTTAAAGAGAAAAGCTCTCGCACACATGCAACCGCGTTCGAGTGTGGCAAAAAGTAGCTGTCGATGGACACTGTCGTGCAAGTGAATGAAAAGTTTTCTCCTCATTCGTATGCGAGCGCAGATTTCTCTTTGGCTCGATAGAATTGGACAAGCTGCGCGTACACTTGCCCGAATGAGGGTGTGGGCGGTTGCACGCGCGCTTGGATCCACTCGGGGAGCCGCTTGCGCACAACGGGACTGGCGTACCGATGGTCCACGAGGACAATGCTGGCATAGTCGTTTTGATGACGGATGGATCGACCTGTTGGCATGCGGTACACACACACAGCATGTCAGCACAGAAACCAGCAGCGACTGCAGTGAACCCAAGCCACGAAACCAAGAAAAGCGGAAAGAAACACACACACATACCAATGGACTGGTTGACAGCTTTCATGCACAGACTCTCGTAGTATTGTCGTCCCGCGCCGGGGGTGCGCTTGTCGAGGAACGTCATTTTCTCGACCAACTCGGCGTCGCGCGCGTTCGGATACGGGAGACCGACCATGACGACGCATCGCGCGAGGTCGTCGCTAAAGTTGATGCCTTCCGACATTTTCCCGCCGACGACACTGAGGAGCATCGCACCACCGCCTCCCGAAGGCGACGAAGCGCACGCGGCGGAATACTGCGCAAGCACATTCGCCAGCTCGTCCGATTGCTTTGGCTCGCGGAACACTTTTTTCCGTGCGTTGAGCTCATCGAACTGCTTGGTTGCCTGCCATCGCCGCACCGTGGTTTCTTCGAAGCGATACGAGGGGAAGAACACGACGATCCCACCGGGCACGATGCGCGACAAATTGAGCAGAATGCGGCCGAGCTCGTCGAGCGCGTCGGTGTCGCCACGACGCGAAAACGTGAACTCAAGGTGCTTTTGTGAGGGACCCGACGAGAGACTGAAGCCAAGAAGATTCTGTGGCGGGATGACGTGGCCGCACGAGAAGAGGTCGATGTGATCCCTCGGGAGAAACGAAAACAGCTGATCGATCACTTGAGAGACCTAATGGCACGGCATGGAAAGAAGCGAGGATGAGAAAAAGGACAAAATGGCTCGAAACCGATGGCACTCAGCGGTAGAAGCGAGCAAGCAAAACGCACCGGCTGCATGGTTCCACCGGCTAAGATCACGCTCCGCGATCTCTCGACGATTTCCTCGAAGTGGGTAGCAGGATTCATCAAAATGAACTTGATGGCGCCTTCAATCCCCTTCGATGGCTACTCAAAAACAAGAAGCACCGTGTCGTGAGGTCGACACACACTAGCAAAAAACCACCAGTGAGCGAGTCCACTTACATTCGGAGGTTGCGCCAGGATCCGCCCATCGCCACCGGCACTGGTGAGAGCCTTTAGCAGCGCTTCAATTGCCCGCAGCGGCGAAATATGGCGGCTTTCAAACACTTCGTCGTCAAAGGTGTTTGTGTCCATCGGTGGTGTCTGTGTCGTGCTCGAAGGGGCTGCAGTGGCACCCTCTGCATCCATAAACCCCAGTAGCTTTTTCGCGAGACCGCTTTGCGATAAATACTGGATGATCTTGAATATATTGAAGTGGTCGACCTTGGCGCTGAAGAGGAAGTCGTTGATCGGCATCATCTTTGCGCCAGTATCGGCTCCGTCTTCTCCGTTCGCACCGTCCGTCGCTGCACCGCTCTTGGCGGATTTGCTCATCAGACGCAGGAATTTCGCCAGAAGCTCCAAGATCGAGAGCAACTGTTTGATATAGAACGAGTTTCTCCCTTTCAACCTCTTTTCATACTTTTTGAAATACGACCACAGGCTCCGGCGCGCCACCACGAGCTGCTTGTTCGTGACTTCCACGGTGTACGTGCTGTTGATCGCTTCGATGATATTGTGCGCTTCGTCAAAGACCACGATGCTCCCGTCCAGCTCGATGCCCAAGGATTCCCGTGTATCTTTGCTAAGCAGCATCGAGTACGGCATCGCGACCACCTGCGCGAGTGGCACGCTCTCGCGCGTGCCGTAATACGAGCAAATCGACATCTCTTGTCCAAGTTGGTGCAGATCTTCGATATCGTGCACATGAGCCTACACGAAAACCACACACGAGGCAAAGTGAGAACCCCTTGTCGCATCGTGCACCCTGCGTTATATGCACACGCTGCTCGTACCAGTGCGTAGTCTTTGTAGTGCCCAAGCAAGTCTTTCTCGTAAAACGGACATTTCCCAGCTTTCTTCTTCTTCTCTTTCTTCGTCGTCTTCGCACCCTGCAGCATATCCAAGCACCGGTCGGTCATCTGCAGATCGGATCGCAGACGCGAGACACTCGGATTCGTACACAGGTTCTTGCGCGAACCGAGCGACACCACACGGATGTGCTCGCCAAACACGGTTTTGCGGATCTCGCGAATGAACTGCGAGATCTGCGAGTGGGTGCGGCTGCAATAGATAATCTTGGCAACCCCGAACGCCGGTCTCTCCTCCGGTCCACCGCCGAACCTGCCGCGACGCGGCATCGCTGCACTCGCGAGACTGGGGTTGCGCGAGTCACTCTCGCTGTCACTTGACGCGGGGTGATCCGCTACACGATCGCTATCGTACGCATCGACCAAATGCTCTTCGTCGCCTTCGGAGGGTGCCTCGGAGGATGCATCCGCTTTCGCGGCAGCACCTGGACGAGAAGGTGGATGTTGTCGTTTTTTCTCCTGGTGGTTGTACGCAAACCGGATTTTCCGTTTCTTTGTGTTTTCGCTCGGCTCCGTGCGGATCTTTTCGATCCCGCGCAGCGCCTCTTGCGCCTTGGCTTGCCGGTTCTTCTCGTCCCGCTGTGCATTTTCCTGGTCGAACACCGCGAGCCAACTCGGCTCTGCTGTCTGGCGTGGCGGTTCCTTTTTGCAATCGACATCTTTCCCCTGCTGCTGTCGCGTTGTACTATCCGTCGTTGTTGTTGTTGTTGCTGCTGCGGAACGAAGCAGTCCGTAGTCGTCCGTGTGGTTCGCGAGCCATGACAACGCGCCACAGATCAAACTGATGGATTTCCCCTATTGCATCCCCATCGCATGTGCACACACGATAACAAGACAATGAGTCCATGCATGTGTGCATATACAATCGCGTAGAAGGGACGTGGCGCTAGCGTACCGTGCCCGTGGGACTCTCAAAGATGCCGATATGCCGATTCTCGATCGTCGCGTAGAGCTGCTGCATGAGCTGCAATTGGATGTCGTAGGGATCGTACGGGAACGAGAAGAACGCTTTGTCCTGCACCACCACGGGGGCACCTTCAACGTCTCCACTCTGAGCGTCTTCTCTCGCACCCTGTGATGCATTCGCGGCAGTGGTGGCGATCGTCATCTCAGCGGCGGCAGTGTGTCCTCGCTCTCCAAGTCTCTCCTTGCTGCATTGCATGTCAACCCGCCGGAATGTGAATTGGCGCGTTTTCTCCTCATTTTAGCAACCTGCCAAGTCAATACCCCCACTAAAGTACGGAAACATGCTGTTTGATAGGTTTTTTGTGATCATGATTCCTCATTCCGAATACCCTCTTTATATATGCTTACCAGTAGATTCCAATGCTATTTTGATCCTACAGAAAAAAGGAATATCGACAACAAACTCATCCACCTTTTTATAATGCGTACCCAGTTGTAAGAGTCGAATCCAGAGTTGGAAATGGCTACACTTTGATGTGCACACCGAGAGTTGGTCGTGCATGCTTGCATTCACCATTGGAGCTGAAATGGCGAAAGCATCATAAAAGAGAGATTCGTGCGCTTGCCGTCAAGCACATTGCTCTGTGTATGTATGCAGAGTCACACAATAGAAAGCATTTGGCTTCAAGATCACTCTCGTCGTGTGTTGGTTCTCAAATTGCCTGAAAAGTCGCGTCGCTTCGGGTGCACGCACCACAGATAGAAAACTGCGTTGTCTGCTGTTGTTGTTGATCGCTGCAGCGAGCGTCTTTTGTGAGGGAGGAGCTTTCAGCGTTGTCGCTCAGTGTGGATGTCCATGGCCGACGAGGAGCAGCATGCGGCGCTCACGAACACGCAAAGCGCGTCGAGTCGTGCAGCGCTCCTTGAAGCCTACAAACAGCAGCATCGGGTACGTGACCATCCATCCGCTCGAAACCTTTCGAGATTGCGCGTAAACATCAGTACACTCTAGCGCTTCCTGCATGCACTGCTGACTTTTACGTGTGGCGTTAGGAGCTGCGCGAGAAGAAGAAGCAGCAGCACAAAGTGGTGATCATCGCGAATGTCCGCAAGCGCCATCCCCATGCGATGGCCAAGCAGAGCTCGCCCACGAGAGACTTGGTCGGAGCACAGCATCACTCCAACAGCGGTCATAGAAAGAAACAACAGCAGCACACGCACCATGACGACTCTGCGAGCAAGATACACTACTTGAAGAAGTTCCTGCTCAAGCGCGGGGACTCGCGGTACGTTGTCGACCGCCCCGAAGGGTGGGCGGCAGCGAAAATCAACCACGCGATGCAAAAATACTACATGATCCAGCTCATGGCCGCGAATCGCCTGCCAAAATACCTGCACGCGCAGAGCAAGAAGCTCTTCGAGGAGTGCTGCAAGTGTCGTCCCCTCGCGAATGGACCCACGATGTCGTCGGAGGATGGCATTCTGCAGCTCGCGGGACCAAATCTGCCGAAAATCTTGCGCATGCTAAGAAGCAAGAAGAACAGTGGCGTTGATTTGCTACAGCCCCATGGGATTGCCCAGTAGGTTTTGCAGCACTGTGTTGGGGAGATGGCGAAGTTGGATGCCTGTGCATACTCACTACTGACTCATGGATGTCGTGATGGATGCATGACCTAGACACACTGCGATGCACGTTGCCGCTCAGCGCGGGTACACGGAGCTCGTGCGCGAGCTCATCGAGCACTGGTCCGCTCACCCGATGGAATCCCCGCACCAGAGCTACAGCATCGTGCTGCTGCATCGACTGCTCGAGCTCGTGCTGCAACTGCGCAAGGTGAAGGCGCTCGTGAGTGAATCGCATTCCGATCTCCGCGAAGTGGTTGCGCAAATCGGCACGATCTCGTTCGCGAAATTCTCGGAAGCGCTCGACAAATTCCATGACGACGCGATCACGCTGCAGGACCTCATGCGCGTCTGCGGCCACCCCATGGTGCTCTGCAGAGACGCATCGGGGAACACACCGCTGCATTATGCGGCCGAGGGCGGGTACTTGTCTTTATGCCGACTGCTGATCGAGAACGGCGCCAACATCAACGCGCAGAACAAATCGGGCGAGACGCCGTAGGTGCTGCAAATATCGAACCCTGTCCATTGACCGGATGGAATCGCTGATTGACTCTCGCTCTCGACTAATGCTCCTATTATGGTTGACACTCCTAGACTCCATTTCGCGATCTCGAGCATGCATCATGACGTGTGCATGCACTTGGTCGAGAACAAAGCCGATGTGCGCATTTGCCGCTACGTGGCGCTGACGTTGCTGAACAATGTGACGATCCTGGGCACATTTGTGGACTCCCCCCACGGCAATGCTGTGTGCAAAGTCATGCCGGTCCTGCAACCGCGCTCGGCGAGCGCATTGGCGAACGTCAAGATGCCCGATCCCAGCGCGCGCGTGAGCTCGTGGCTTGGGAAGGTCAAGCCACCTGAGGAGGAAACCTCGACGCAGCAAGCGACTCCGAGAAACCGATTCTTCGAGCACAAGAAAGCGGCGGTCTCGCCGGAAATGTCGGTCTCCCCTCGCTCCAAAGAAGCTGTTGCGGCAGCAGCAAACAACGGGAGTCCGAGCACTAGCGGCGTGGACGAAGGCATGTACACACGGGTCGAGTCGCTCTCGTCGTCCCCGCTGTTTCGGGAGCGCAACCCGCGGGACGTCGTGTACTTCCGCACGGCACCCGGGAGTTCGCTCATCAAGCCGAATGTGCTCTGCGTGCTGCTCATTGGCGACCATGTCGCGCCATCGGAGATGACCAAGGCGCGCGGAAGCCACGACAGAGGCAAGCTGTTCCATCTACTGATCGAGAACCTTCCCGCGGCCGCGATGCTCGCGATGGATTCGTTCCGCACGCCGCTGTTTCGATGCACGATGGTGAAGAACGTGCGCGAGTTCAACCAGCGGTGGATCCTCAACAACAAGCTCAAGACGCTGCGGGAGAAGCACAATGCGCTGCTGCTGTTGATGAAAGGCACGCGTGGCGCCTCCCAGGACGCGCACAGTAAACGCCTCCGGCAGCAGCGGAGTCGCGAAGCGCAACAATGGATCGTGAATGCGATCTGGAGGGGGATGAAGAAGGTGTACAAGCTGCTGCGCAGGGTGCGCAACGCGCTGAGCGTACAGAATGTGTTTGCGTCGTCCGGGGAACACGAGACGATGCACAAAGACAACATCATCTGCGAACCGAAAGGCATTCTCTACGAGTACATTTACGACCACGCCGAGTTTCGCGGCGGATGGAGTCCTACGCTTGCGCTGGTCGTCCAGGTGCGTGCACATTATGTGCTTGTCCCCAGTCTTGCCTTCGCTTCCATTCTAACTCCTGTTTGATTCCGAAATCGCACCTGGTTTCTGTTTTGGATAAAAGACGGAAAACAAGGAGCTCATGGAGCATCCGTGGATCAAACAGCTCATGGATCACAAGTACGTGCACAATCTCTCTCTCTGACTCTCGCTAGCGCACATTAGAGCTGAGTGGACTCGGGCTTCGTAGGTGGAATTCGTTTGCGCGACAGACGTTCCGCTCCGAGTTTCATCTCTACTTCGTGTACTTTGTGTCGGTCTTTCTCGCCACGTGAGTGTCTTGTTTGTCAGCGCTTTTCTACCATGTTCTTGCGAGCCCTCGCAGTGTGTGTGTGTGTGTGGAACTCCTCATGCTACCAACTCGCGATTTCTGTCAGCTCAGGTATTTGCACATTGGCGATCCGTCGGTGGGGATGCCGATTGGCGGCTACCGGAGCAACATTTTCACGAACCATGTGAGTGTGGCCGAGTACATTCGCGATGCAGCGCGACTGATGTACACGCTGATCAACATCTTCTACACCTACGACGAGGTATGTGTGTGTGTGGGAAGCTTCAAGCTCTAGCTTTTGTGCATGTCAGTCGTAATTGGAAGCAACCCACTTTTTCCGTCATTTTCTCGAGAGGGTAGATTCGCACGTGCAAAGAGCTTGGCAGCATCCGCGCGTACCTGCGCGACGGGTGGAACTGGTTCGATCTCGTGCAGATCCTGTGCGTGTGGCTGCTGCTGATCAAGGAAATCATCGACATGTCGTCTCCGGACTGTAAGCGAGCGAGAGAGAGAGGGAGAGTTGGTCTGCTGTGTGGTTCTAATGGAGGTGCTTGCTTGCAGCGGTGAACACGCCGGATTTCCAATTGGTCGTGTTCCAGGATTCGTTCTACCATCCCACGATGTGGCGCCAATACAACCTGCGGATCACGTTGATGAGCATCGTCGGTCCGCAAGTGTTTATCCGATGGATCCGATTCGCGAGGGGCAACTTGACACTTGGACCGTTCGTGCGCATGATTTTCAAGGTGAAGCAGACGTTGTGAGTACTGCTGTCCGCACATCTGATCATGACGCCACTGATGCTCTGCCTGCTTCTCTTTTGTGTGTGTAGATGTTCACCGACATCGGTCTGTTCCTCTTGGTGTTTGGCGTCTTTCTCTGCGGCTTTGGCTTTGCGTTTTTCATCCTCCAGGTAGGTTTGGTGGATCCTCCTTCCATTGGACTTCCCACCACCCACACCCACGCAAACGCCTCTAATGCATAACCCATGCACTCAATGGTGCATCAGTTGGAAGGCTGCAAGACGTACTTCGCGGCGATCGCGTCCGTGTTCCAGATTAGCTTGGGAGCGTGGGATTGGGACGTGATCTACGAAGGCGGACCCATCGCGATCCTGTTCTTCATCACGTATACGATCATCGGCACGATCATGCTGCTCAATCTCCTCATCGCCGTGCGTATCCGTTTTCTCGCCAGCAGCTTCCTACGACTGCGTACACAATCCCACTACTCACTCACCATTTGCGAACGTTGGTGGCATATGTTAGATGCTCGGCAACACGTACAACAACATCTGGGAGGACCGATTGCTCTTCTTTGAGCTCGAAAGGGTAGGAGGAAAGCTGTGTGCATTCTACATGACGATGACGAAGCTGCCTAGACTCACTCCTTATCTGCTCCTTCCTTCAGGCAAAAGCCACGATCTCGATCCAGACGGCGCTCAACGACAACGAGTACGATGACCACTACTGGTGCCAGCAGCTCTACGTGCTCGAAGGGGATACCCCCATCGAAGGCATTCAATTCCAAAAGTTCTAAAGACAAATCGGTTTTGCTCAACCGGTAGTGCGTTAGAACACGCGGTCGACGACATCCAGAAAGCCCACGAGGATCATGCGCTTGCCCTCGAGCACGGGTGCGCCGGCGTGACGCACTTTGCCGCTGTGCACGACGGCGTCGCCCTGTGCGATGTGAATCGTCTCCTGTGAAGCTTCAAAGAACGTGCCGCCACCGGAGAACTCGCGTGCGTCGTTGAGCAGGATGTTGAAGCTGAGCACGGAGCCATCGCAATGGATGCCCAACTCGGCGCGCTCGCTCCCTTTTGCTTCGTACTTCACGTAAAACAACTCGCGGAACGTGATCTTCTTTGTGGCTTCCGGGATCGCGTACGTTGCATGCAGCTGCGAGAATAGACGCGTTTCCAGCGTGCCGCGCACCCAGGACTCGATGGGCACGACGCGATAGCAGGGCATGTCGGTCGTCGGGTACGCGGCATGGCGCTGGGTGCACCAGCCGTGCTTGCTTGTCACTTGCTCGAGCACCTTCAGGACCTCTCGGCACTCGTCCAACGTCCAGATCTTAAGGAAGATCGAGGCTCGCAGCATGGATGTGTGGGCGTCAAGACTCGCAAGGTATCTCGCTTTTGCCAGCGCGTCTCGCTCCTCTCGGAGCGCTGGTAATGAGGAGCGCTCGGGGAGACTTTCGGAAGGACTTTGTGTCTTTTCACAACAACAACAAGATAGCATTTAGCACAAACGTATCAGAGCGCATGTGTGTGTTTCGTATTCGTTGTACCTGTAAGAACGCCGCAACGGCGTCATGGCCGTGCAAGATGGCGAGTCGCAAGGGGGTATTGCCGTCCCAATCTGTATCACTCGTGTGGAAACGGAATGGCGATGCAACAAGCAGCGTCACGATGTTGAGCTCGCCCTTTCTCGCGGCCAAGTGCAGGAGTGTGCACCCGCCGCTCGCGATGTTCTTGCCCTGGATCTGGTTCTTCCCCATGGGCAGCACCACGTCCTGCGTGATAATGCGTCTGCAGATCTGCTTTACGACCGCACGCTTCTCATCCGCGTCGTCACTCCATACCGCGAGATCCTGCGCCACGCGCTTGATGAACGCCTCCATTTGGGCTTCGATCGCGTAGTGCAGGGAGCAGAACCCGTGGCTGTCAAACGCATTGTCGAGCACCTGACGCGCGAGGTTGAAGCGCGGTGCATGGCGCTGCTGGAAGCGCACGAGTCCGCGCCAGACCAGCAACGCGAGCTCTTCGTCGTAGATCGACGTCGCGAACAGCAGCGCGGGTTTCCCCATCGCCAACAGCACCGTGTCCGCATACACAAGTGCGACGTCCTCCTCCTCGTCTGCTGCTGCTGCTGGACTCGAATTCTCTCCTCCAAGCGCGTCAAACTGCGCAACGAGATCGCCCACCGCACGCGAGGATTGCGCAAGCGCTTGCCACTCGAGGAGCTGCGTCAGCACCACGGCGCGCGTCGGGTCCTCCTCAAAGTGCTCAAAGAGATGCGTGAGCGCACTCGCCGCCGTCGAGAACTCGTTCAGTTCCTCGAGCAGACGCCGCGCGTCGCTCTTCCACGCCATGCTGCTCGTATCTGCTGCCACGACCAAGACAGCAATGACAGACGGGGTGCGTCTGTTTATGTAGCAGGACTCACCCGCAGCAGCTCCATATCAATCAGCCAGTGTGCAGGTATCGAGCAAAGCAGCGCTGTTGAATAGCAATAGCGATGCAGAAAAGAGGTTGCGAGGTAGGACTGAGGTCCTTCTTGTTGCTTTTGTTTTACAGTTTACTTGTGTGGGTGGTGGCTACAGTCTATCGTCGTCGTCCAACTCCGGCTCGTTGATCTTGTCGATCGCAGACTTGATGATGTTGTTGTCCTTCGGGTGGAAGTACAGCGCTGTCGTGAAGAACTTCATGGCGTCTTCAATGCGTCCCAGCTTTTTTGCCACTTTGCCCATCATGAAATGCACCGACGACTCGCGCGGCGCGAAATTGCGAACGACCTTCAACTCTGCAAGAGCCTGCAGCACGTGGGAATGCATCCATCGCCACCAGCATCCGTTAGGTCGACAGGGTAGCTTCATGCTTCGAAAGCACGCAACAACAAAAGAAAGAAATGCTCACCTCTTCGAAGCGATGCTGGGTGATTAACACATTCGCTCGCTGGAAGCGCGCTTGAGGATTCAACGGCTGAAGCTCCCCAGCGATTGCGAGGACATGAAGCGCTTCGTCGAACTTCCTCGTCGAGTGCAGCACCATCCCAAGGAAGCAGTGCAACAGTGAGCTTCGCGGATTGATCTCTAGCGCGCGTTTAAAATGATACTCTGCGAACTCAAACTTCTCTTGCCGGTAGTAAATGGTCCCCAGACCATACCACGCGTTGTAGTGACGCGGATCCGTTCGAATCGCGTGTCGATAACAGTTGATCGCCTTTTCAAAGTCTTCATTCGCCACGTATTCATGTCCGGAGAGGGTGTACGCATACGTGAACGACGGGTTCAACTGAATAGCCTACAGCATTTCCAAAACGCGCGTTGTGAGACTTCCCCAGCATCGATGGGTTCTGAAGAGTGCTGCTTACCCGCTGGAAGAATGTGAGCGCTATATCGTGTTCTTTTTGGAGACTAAAGCAGTTCCCCGCTACGCACCAAGCTTCGCTGGAGAGTTTGTCGAACTCTGTCACCTGTTGCGCCAAGTACGAAAGCTCCACTTCTTTCTTGAGATGCCACAACGTAGTCGAGTACAAATCCAATCCTGCCATCCGATGTGGTTCTGCACGATGCATAGCTTTGAAAACGTCGTGAGCCTACGCAAGGTGAGTCGCAGCGATCAGAGAGAGAATTACTTGTGCAGGCTCCACATGACAAAAAGGGATGCATAGGTACCAAGTTGTAATCAGCCATCTCAAAGTGCGCTCGACCCACTTGGTGCTGAGCCCAGCCAGACGCAAGCTGTGACGGAGGAAGCTGTGCAAGCAGGTGCAGTGCCTCTCGACACATATACATGCACACTTTCTGATAAATGGAGCCAAACGAACGCAGCAATCGGAGGAGTTGCTGCAATGTGATAGCAAATGTTTTCGAAACGGTCAGTTCCCTCGCTTCGAGATGCAAAGTTCATCCGATCGGTTGGACCTGTGGAGACGCATACCTGGTTCCCGTCGCTTGTGTTTGTGCGCGCTTCCCTTCTTCTCTCAACCGGATGGGATTCCTCTGGTGTATCATGACTGTGGAACAGTCTTGTCGCGAGAGGGGTGATGGAAGTGTCCGATGCCACGGACTTGGAATAGTTCTGCAACACAGAGCACAATTGGATTTACACACCTCCCATGAAACCTCGTCGACAAAGCAGCGCTCTCGTACCGGCGTGTCGTCCGCAGATGTCACCGAGGAGAACGACAATCTTGCATTCCGATGATCCGTTTCATCGTCCTCGGTTGCTGGTCGTCTGTACGTTTTCCGAGCACGTGGGTTTGGAGTGCCACCACCTGCGACTCCCGCCACGCGTGATTTCTTCATCCCCTCAGCCGGATTACCAGAACTGACCTTGGGGGTCTTGTAAGAAGAGTGACTGGGTGGTTTGGTTGTGGTGAGTCTGGGTGCCGCCGCATCGAGCGCTACTTTTGGAGTGGACACCTCAATCAGCGGACGAGGTTCTGGCGTCGCAAATGCGTCGTCAAAAGGTAGATCGCTTGTCGCATTGTTGCTATTGTTGTCGTCGGTATCGCCCTCATTTTCACCAAACTCGAGGGCTTTGCTGCTTTCATCGGATCGATCTGCCCATGCAACGAATAGTAGACCATAAGGCACTGCATCCAGGATCGAAAGGATGGAGCAAGGGGAGATAGTCATACCGTTTGCGGAATACGTAGACGGTCCAAAGAAACGACTTGCGTCGACATTCGCGCCAAGTTCACAAAGCTCTTCGTACGCTGCCCACAGCATTGCATCCCTATCCAAACTATCCAATCGCAAATCAAAACATCGAGTCAGCGACACATCCGGTGCGCCACCGACATTGCGGATCCCATACACGCAGTGTGTACCTTTTGATGAAATACTTGATCGCTTGCTCGCGTCGATTCGCACGGCGACAAATGCGTCCCATTAGATACAACCCTGCTGCGCCATTCGGAATGTCTTCATTCGCTTGCACGTCCACGAAATGCCGGTCCCCTTCGCCGCGCAATGCGTTCTCTGCCTCAACCAGTTTCCCTTGCTGGAAGCAGCAGATCGCGAGCAGATAGCGATTCTGCGGCGCTTGTGAGTTCTCGAGCACTGCGATCGCTTGGTTCACGTGACCGGAGTGGTGGTAGCATGTCGCCAACAGGTAGACATTGTCTTCCGTTCGGTTCTGATATCGCGCAACGATGCATTCAAGGGAATGTCAGTATGCGCGCACACACACACACAATCACGACATCCAGCAGCACAGTGCATGTGCATACGTACATGTGCCACAAGTCGCTCGGCGAGGAAACACGCATTCGCGAACACGAAAGTCGCCAAATAGAACTGCACTTTTTTCACGAGCGTTGCCTCCAGCGCATCGATAGCGTCAGCATCCGCTCGCAGCGCGGACGCGTCCATGAGCGATGGTGTCGTCGAGTGGGCAACAGACGTACCGGCCATCTCACAGACAGACAGACACACAGACACAGAAGGTGCTTGCTTCTTCGTCACGGATTGCGGAATAATGGCAGCAAAAATGCACCTTTTCCAAACACACCGCATTTTGAAACCGCCTTCGTGCGACGTTCGCGTCACATGGTGTTTGATGGAAATTGGGTCGACTTTGCTGATGATCCGCTTTCAGAGAAAAAGAGGTCTCTTTTTACAAAGCTCAGTCGTTTTTGTGAGCTTCATTTGATATTCTCACAAAGAGGTTCATCGATTATCGTGTTTGATCGAAAGTGTCCTCAACATGTTTATCTTTGTAGTAATGGTGCCTCTTCTTTCTCTCTCTCTTTCTCCATTCTTCCACCCTCCAACTCCTCACTCTTTTGAAATGCGTGAGTGTGTGTTTGGGGGGAAATGGGAGGGGGCGAGTTTCTATTTTTTTGTTGTTGTTGCTGACGGTGTTTGGCGAGCTCCACATTAGCAATTTTCCCTCCGACCTCACGTGCACACACACACCAAAGGAAGACGATCAAGGAAGAAGCATGTATCGCCGCACGGGAGGACGCCACAACAACAACAACAACACAGCAGGCGGCGGCCGCGTGTCCATCAAGGGACAGCGCAAGATCCAGACGAACGCGCACCGCCACCAGGAGAACGCGCAGCAGAACGGCGTGATTGGCGTCTCGGCGCTCCCGCTTTCCAGTCGCTTCTCGATTCTTACGAAGGAACCAGACGCTAAACCGCAGAGAAAGCAACAGCAGCAGCTCCAACCTGCTGCTGCGACGTTTGGGAAAGCGACGCAGGGCAAGCGAGCACCGCAACAACAGATGCGCGTGACGCTGCCAAAGAAGAAAGCTGCACCTGTGCTCCGACAGACGCAAAAGCAAACGCTGAAGCAGCAGGAGCAACAGCAGAAGCTGCAGCAGAAGCAGCAGGAGCAACAGCAGAAGCTGCAGCAGAAGCAGCAGCAACAGAAGCAGAAGCTCAGCCAGGTCGTCCAAGCGAACCGCACAAAGCGTCAACAGGTTGTCGACAAGCGACGCAAGGGATTGGAGCAAGTCGTCGCGCCTAAGAACGCAAAGCAGCAGCAGCAAAAGAAACCAAAAGCGCCAGCGCAATCCGCTGGTGGACGAGGTGGCCGTGGAGGTCGAGGTGCTGCTGCTGGTGGTCGCGGAGGTCGAGGTGGCCGTGGCGGTCGCGGAGACAAGAAGGAGAACGTCACTGGAGACGACTTGGATGTCGAGATGGACTCGTACTGGTTTGAAGCGGGCAAAGGACCTGATCCGAAGGCGGCCCAATTGGACCGTCAAATGGAGAAGTACTGGGCCGACAAACCTCAAGATGGCACTGTCGCGGCGACGGATGCCGCTGCCAAGGAGTCGTAAACCTCTAGATGATGGTTGCTTTGCTAATGAGTGTGTGTTGGATGGCCGTGTGTCCTGGCTCTGAGAGCGGCTGCTTTGTCCGCGACAAGACCGCGCATTCAAGTCAACGAGCACAATGGCTGAAGTTTTGAGCGCTCAGATGGTCACGAACAAGCGCATGCAATGAGTCAACTGGAGAAGTTTCGAGCGAAGAAGCGGAGTCGTCAATGCGCGGCGCGTGCTTTTGCTCGAGCTCGGGGATTTGGGCACACACATGTAAAAAAACTTGGATTGTTTTCTTTATGCAATTACTTTGGGGATTCTTCTTTGTGCATTTGGGGTCGAGCGAGCTGGCGGACAGACAGCGATTGCTGTTGCGGGCGTCAATGCGTGGTGTGCGTCAATCGTACAACGCCTTGTCGTACTCGACTTGGTTCAGTTGCTTCTTCCACGTCGACCACTCGACCGCAGTCATCATGGGGATCAAAAAGTCTGCGGTGTTGCGAGCAAGCAATTTGTATGACTGCGTGGGCAAACGTTACGACGCAAGACCTGATTAGCAATGCGCTGAGGCAAAAAGGGAGGAAGTCTGCGCACGGGACACGAATGCATGCTACGTACGCTCGAGTTGAAGTGGAAGTGGTCATACGAGAGCGAATTTTCCCGACGGAATGCGTACGTGTCGAGTCGTGGTCCAAGCACAACGGGGATGTCATCGGTCGAAGTGCTACCGTGCAAGAACGACGAAGAGTGGGTGAGCAGTATCGATCGCGTGGCAGCGTTTCTTCGCAGCACGCACCTTTTGCAGAACTCTTCCAGAGCGGCATTGAGCGGGATCGTCTCGGTTTCGCTTTGGAGCGGCGCGGCGCTTGCTACTGTCGCCAAGCAGACTTGTTTTCCTTTCTTGCGCAGCGCATCGCAAAGCGAGATGAGATTCTTCCTGATCTCAAACGTGCTTGCTTTCGGGTTTCTACACGAAGGTGTCATGGTTGATTCACACAGACGCACGGCATTCACTCAGTCATTCATGCGGCATGGAACCCCGTCAGCTCTTGTTCGACTCCGTTTCTCCACCCTGCCAGGTTTCAAGCTCTTTCTGAGTCCATCCATACCTTAGCTCAACGGATCCAAGGATCACAACCACAATCTCTGCGTCGCCCATGCTTCTCGACGAAAACACGTTCTTGTAGTTCTACCGTATTCACGCATTTAACCGCCATCATCACGACGTGCACGACAAAAGGGTTCTCGCAAAACCAGCGCACACAGCGTATACCTGTCGCGCCGAGTTGAGCAGCCAGTCTGCTGATGTCGATCCGGGAACACCCGCATTAATGATTTCCCATCGATGACGCACCTATCGCGAGCATGACCACAAGTGAGTACGCTGCAGCATCCAGGAGAATGCGTTTCGTTCGCGCACAAGCATCGAAGCGTCAGTACGCCTCCCCAAACCTTGTCGCTCCGGCTGATCAGCGGTGAAAGATACTGCGCGAGTCCTCCAGCGTTTCCGATCGTGATGTAATCGCCGATCCCAGCAGCGAAATCGTCGCCGACGACCACAACTTTGTGGAAATACTGGTTCGTCGGCTTGAGGCTCTTGGTGTGCGCGATATGCAGCAGGAAGCGGCAGATCTTCCACCAGAGCAGCGCCAAGTACAGGCGGATCGCCACGACGACGTTCTCGAACATCTTTCTTCAGGATTCGGTTTGCGAGTGAACCATTATTGCAATTCACACACAGCAAAAAGGCGCCGATTGGCTGAATTTGCATCCGTTAAATTGAGATGATTCTACCACGTATCCGACATATGAACATGTTCCTAACGGCATGAGCTTGAGAAACCAACACTCACACAAAACACAAAACACAACCAGCACGTGAAAACCAAGAAAACCGCGAGGAGATCCAAAGGCGACAATGGGGATCAAAGGTCGACGGCGCGCGGCGAATACGGGCGCGTACGAGACCGACCCGAATGCTGCATATCTGCAAGAGAAGAAGCAGCAGAGTTCTCCTGAGGAGCAGCAATGTCCCTCTTCGTCGTCGTCGTCGTCGACTCGTCCAACAGTGGTGTCGCTTCTCAAAAAGAAACGGAAAGGTGTCGTGCTCGCGGTCGTTCGCTATTCAGATGGCAGTCGCTACGAAGGACAAACCAATGGTGGTGCTGGTGATGCTGCTGGTGATGCGTCGAGGTTGCGCCATGGAAGGGGAGTGTACGTGACCCACAATGGTCATATTTTCGATGGCGAATGGGTACATGGTGTGTTCCAAGGGTGAGAGCCTTCTCCTACTCCTCGACAGAGAGAGAGAGAGAGAGATGGATATGAGATTGACAAGCGATGAAGCAAGCCTGCTGTGGACCATTTGTGTGGTCGTGGGGACAGAGGGTGATAACGTACTTGCCGTGTTGCTTGTGATACCATGATGCCATCCAGGTTTGGCTCGCAGACCTTTGCGAAGACAGGGGACCGCCATGAAGGCATTTACCACAAAAACCAGCGCCATGGTATGGGTACCTATCTGTGGTCGAACGGTGACAAGTACGTCGGAAACTGGCGCCATGGGAAGGTATGTGTGCTGCTCTTTGTGGCATCATTTGCAGCATTCTCTCTAAATGTGCGCTGTTGGTTTCTTAGATGCACGGCTCGGGGTATTTCTTGTGGGATCATGGCGATAGCTACGAAGGTGCTGACCAACTTCTTCTACTTCCTTGCGATCCCATTCGCTGCCGAGAGGATGGATGAGTGCGGAGTCCGTGTTTGATCGTGGTGTCTGTGTTGGCTCTCTCTATTAGGCGAATGGAAGAAGGGCATGATGCATGGGAAAGGCAAGAAAATCTTTTCCTCGGGTGACTTTATCGACGCTGAGTGGCGGAAGAACAAAGTGAATGGCTGGGGAAGGAAAGTGTTCATTTCAGGGGACATGTACGAAGGTTTCTTTGCAAAAGACGAACGTCATGGGTTCGGCAAATACATTTGGTCCAACGGCGACGAGCATGAAGGCAACTGGGTGTGTGGTGCGATGCACGGCAGCGGCATCTTCAGCACTTGCGAAGGCAACACGTTGCATGGAACATGGCGCAACGGCGAGCTCCATGGTCAGGGTGTCGAGAGATTTATCTGTGGGAGCACGTACTCGGGTGGCTTCAAGAACGATCTGCGGAGTGGCTTTGGCGTCCTGACGCTCGCGACGGGCGACGTTTACGAGGGCAACTGGGTGGAGAACGAGATCCACGGGTTTGGCGTCTGGTCGTCGCCTGATGGGAGGAAATACATTGGTGACTGGGTCGATGGTTTCCCGTCTGGCGATGGTCTCTTCTCTCGGGAGCGAAGTGGCGAAGACGACGACGGCAATAGTGATGCTAGTGGTGATGGCGGCGGTTCGCTGGTGTCTGGCGTGTTTGAGAATGGCGTGCTCCAGCCTTGCGCGTCGTTCAAAGTTGACAGACTTGACATCCCATCGCGATAACCGATACGATGTAATGCACCCAGGTGACGTTTACAAATGAAAAGAAACCCACTGGCGATGCTCGATGACCCCACCACGCAGAGAAGGACGCAAGAAGGACCGGCAATGCTGAAGCAAATACAGTTATATGTGTACAGAAGAGAAACAACGTTGTGGCTCACACCGACTCGTGGGGTTCTGCATTGAATAATAGACAAACAGTATCAACGAAAGACCCCCAACCAAAGCTGGTGCTCCCCACAGAAAAAAAGCTTTTCTCTAACTTCCGCTTGGCAAATGGGAGCTCGCGCAACTCCACCCACCAACCGGTCCCTATCTGGTTGTTTTCTAAATGAAAAAAGAGCAGCATTCTTGAAGGATTGACAGCGCGCAACCGTCCACTCTCTCACACACACATACGTGAGAACGGACGGCGACGACCACCGCATCACTTCGCTGACGGCGGTAAACGCGCTTAGAGGCTTGGGAAAGCGTTCAAGTCGGTCACGTTTGGCACAGCTGGACCACGGCCGCCACGACCACCTGGAGCGCGACCGCCAGGAGCACGGCCGCCGCGACCACCACGGTCACCACGACCACCACGACCACCGCGGGAGTCGTTACGGTCGCCGCGGTTGTTGTCTTCGAAGCGTGGAGCGCGCTCAGGCTTTGGCGCTTGGAAACCCACGTCGGTGATGAATTGCTTCTTTCGGCCAGACGTCTTCTTCGTGTACACCTTCTCGTACGCGGATTCAATGAAGTCAGGGGTCTTGCCGTCCTTGGTGAGTTGCTTGGCACCAGAGAAGTCCGTGTCGATCTGACGCACTTCGACTTCCGCGAACAATTCGCCGCTGCGGGACGCTTGCTTCTTGGCCAAGTACTCATCCAACGTGAATTGCACTTCTTCTTCTTCTTCGACGGCGGCTTCTTCTTCGACGGCTGGGGTAGCTTCTTCGTCGGAGGCAGTCTTCGCGCCTTCTTGGACTTCAGCTTCAGCGCTCAACTCCGTCTTGTCGGCATCGTTGCCCCAGTTGCGGGCGCCACCGCCTTGCTTGGAGGTCTCCTTGCCACGACCGGTGCCGCTGCGGCGTTCGAATTGACGACGTTCGCCACGCTCACCGCCGCGCTCACCGCCACGACCACCACGGGCGCCACCGCGACCACCACGGGCACCTTCCGAGCGAGGAGCACGTTCCCTGCAGAATCATAAGAAATCACACTGTTAACATCTTTGCAGGGGGATCTGGTGGACAGACAGCGAACAAGCACTCACTTCTTCTCGGCGCCTTCAACGACTGGAGCGGTCTTCTTGCCGGTCTTCTTGTTGCCAGCCGCTGGCTTGTTCAGGGCAACAGGGGTCGAAGTAGGAGCTTGTTCCTGCTTCTTGTTGACCTTTGGGACGTCTTCGTCGTCCGAGTCCAAGTAGGCGAAAATGTTTGCGTTTCTGGCGGCCTTTACGAACACAACGCGACATCGGTTAGAATCGTTTGCAGACTAGAACCCAAATGTATCTATCGGCGGCAGCAGCGAAAGAGAAGGGAAGAAAAGGAGAGGCATCTGCAAAAGGAGACGCTCTCCATCCACTGCTTGCAATCTCCCATCCATCCAGTCGCTCAGACGCGTGTCGCTCGTCGATATCCCAAAAGATCGCGTCACTCTCGCTGCGAGTTTCCTGCGTCCGTCCTTCGCGATTCCCCTCTGCTCGCCTCTCCTTCCCTTTCCCTCGCATTCACACTCCTATCCATCCCCGCTCTTCTGCATGTCATCGTCATGTACGTACCATTGTAGCTGAATGAGTGGCTCTGCTTTGCTTTGCTGTGGTGCTCAAAGGCCAAATGATCGGAAAGCTGCAAGCGACCGAGGAGGTCCACAGAAACACACCCCAGCAGCAGCTCAACAGGAAGCATTCGGCGTCCCCCCCTTCCCTCCGGGTTCGTGGGCTGGGTCTCGTCGTTGCACCAGAACCAAACCCACGGAGGAGAAACCCGTCCCCAAAATGAGTGGAAGAGAGAGCGGATTCGTGGTGTGGGGACTGCATCGCAGGCGGGTAGGGTTGCCATAAATATATCCATCCCCTCCGTCCCGAAAAACGCAAAAAAAGAAGCTATTTGCAGAGCGATTTTACGGTATGGTCACCATGAAAGTACGTTAACACCACCACAGTCACTCACACCCAACCTGTGACGAGGTATCGAAACGAGTAGAGAGTACCGATTTCATAGTGAAGTCAACTATCGGTTGTGGAGAGGTTTCATTTAATGAGGCGGACACGCAAACCCTGGGGTACAATGGAGAGCAAAATCACACAAGTCGTTTCGCAACTACTCATTAGTGTGGCGCACTTTATTCGCTTCACTCAAACATGGAGCGAGCACAATAAAGTATTGAGCAAACTCAATCAGTGCCAAAATTGCCTCTGCAATTGGCAATAAATGGGTATATTGCAAAATGGAAAACGCAGCAACTCACACTCGACTGTCACTCTCGACGAGGCACTGCACCTGCTGAAACCGACACATCGCGAACCTTAGCGAGCACTCACAGTTCGAGTGCACGCACAGGTTGCAGCTTGTTACAAGCCGCATGTCGAACATCAGACTGCGATCCTATCGACTGCAGAATAGATTAGCTGCAACCAAGTGCAGAATGCAAGCGATCTGATGAAAACACCACTGCATTTTGCATCCCCCTACTGCAATGCAGGATTTGCTTGCAGCCACAGGCGAGAAGGTTGCGAGCGATCTTCCAGCGACCAAACCTGTTAGCCTCCCCGAACCTACCTGTACTTTCTACATTCGGATATGTTGATGCCGACAGCTCGCAGAAGGAAATGAAGGTGGTTTGCTTTTTGTTGAGGGTCCTCTTCTGGTTCATTCAGCAACGCAGCCACGCAGCAAACGGGACATTTGTCGATGACGGCAATGACGGCAATCGATCAAACTCGATGTGCGCATTGGTCCCGTTTGAGCACTGCATTGGCTGCCAGAAAAGCGTCCGAGAGCTCGGAAAGCGATCGAAGGTTTTCTTCTCGCACCCACCTCGTTCTTCTTTTTCTGCGGTTGCCGCAGCTCGGTCTTCGCTGAGTTTGGACGAGCACAATCCGACAACCTTCCCTGCATCCATGTAGCCCACGCTGCTTCAACGCAAAAGTGGGGCGGAAGGGATCAGCAGGTGTGTGTGTTGGGATAGGGTAGAGCGACTCCGAATTAGGGACTGACAGGGTGTGCAAACTGGGTTCGCTGTGGCGAGAAGAGGCGAAACGCCCTTTTCTCGAGTGCAGAACATTCCGCAGAAATGCACTCCTCATTTTGTTGCCGTGATTGCGTCGGTGCAAAATGTGGAACCCTTTTGAGTCGACCCCTCGATTCCTTCGAACCGACTCGGAGGGTCGCTTGCGAGCAGAACCCCAGCAGACGCAAGCTGCCTATTGTACAGCACCAGCTGGACTTTCAGCTTCGTCTGGCTCAAAAGAAGAGAGAGAGGGCTGCAGACTGTAGCATAACACATCCAATACAAAACAACCGCATGCAAACCCAAGATAATTTCAGTAATCAGCATCCACACCGCATACACAAGCACAGAAGACAGGTAGCAGAAGCCCCCTTCCCCATACTCTCGCGCACCGAGCGCGCACATTGGGTTCCCAGCATCCACCAGACGAAAACGGACGAACTAGGCGGACAAGCGCGTCGAGCCGGCATTTTGCTTTGTGTATTCGATCCACGCAATCGGGCGAGCGTCTACGTGGACTTGCGCGTATACCGACTCTTGATTGCTCGCTTTGGCAACACTCGCCGAGCTCGACTGTAGGACGCGCTGTTGCTCCATCCACTCTACCACAACCATAGTGGCGCGGCGGTGGTCGCTTGTGCGGTAGCGGAGAACAACTGTCGAGTCGGGTAGCACGAGCCTGCTTGCTCTGGTTGCTGTTTGCGTGTGTGCATTTCTTCCGTGTCCTCTTGTGTCCGCGCAGTGCCGGATATTAATCGCCAGACGACCAACGTGCAGCAGCGGACATGCAGCACGACTTGCACCATTCCTCCCCGCAGCCGAACGCAGCAGCAGGGTTCCCGTCGTCGACGTATGGACCGAGCAGTGGGGAGCAAAAGCAAATGCATCGCTCGAAAACCGACAGCAATGCGAGTGCTGGTTCCATGGATGGCGCGCGCGTATCTGCGGATGTAAAATGCCCTGAACTCTTGATCTCCGGCGCGGACTTGCAGCAGAAAGTGACGCTGCAGAAACTCTACAAAAAGGTAGCGTAGCCTTTTGTGTCCGCAAGACGCAGACAATGGTAGTGTTGCTCACCAGAGTGTGTGTGTGTGTGCTCAGGGCAAGCGCTTTGAGTCTGGGTGGAGCGCATATTTGGTCGGCATCTATGCGAATATCCTGTTTTACTACGAGAAGCTGGACGAGTTGCCGCGCGGCGTGGTGCCCTTGGCGGCGTGCAGCGCGAAGGCCGTCGACCGCATCTTCAGGAACAGCGACGCGAGCGGCAATGGCAGCGCGGAGTCGTACGCAGAGGACTGCGGTCCGTGCTGGAAAGTGACGTCGCGCGCGGGCCGCGTGCTGCTCTTCCGCTCGCCCTCAGTGGAGAACCGCCAGGTGTGGCTCGACCGGATACACTTTGCAAACGTGGAGCATCCAGCGCACCGCCAGTCGTTGCTTCAGCAGCACAGTTCGTTTGAAGGTTCCGGGCGGCGGAGACGGTCGTCGTCCTCGTCCTCCTCCGCCTCGACGTCTCGATTGTCACTGGATGAAAGTCAGCTGCACCATGGTGGCGCCGAGAGCTACAGCCAGCAGCACCACCAACGTCGCCGTCGACCGAGTCGGGAAGCCGCGGTTGCTGCTGCTGCCCACGAAGTCTCGGAGATGCTGCGCGACGCCATGCAGCTCGTGAAGAAGCAAAAGCAGGAGATCTTGGACCTCAAGAGCAAGCTGAAGGAGATGCAGGACGCGCAAGACCTGGTGGCTGCGCTCGCAGTAACTCCTGTCGAAGCAGATGACGCATTGGTCGCCGTCGAAGACGAGCTCAGGCAGGAGGATGAGGAGAAGGTTCACGCGGCAGAGATGGGCGTAGTGGTGGTGGAGGAAGAAGAAGAGAAAAAAGAGGAGGAGGTTGTCATGGACGACGAGAAGGCGGACGCTCGAGTTTCAGCAGCAGACGATGACTTGCACGTCGTCGTCCCCGCTGCGCCGCTCTCGGCGCCAGCGTCCCTCGCTGGTTTCCAAGAAACAGACCCCACTTTCACCGCGCGCCACACGCATGGCGACGTAGCCTCCACCTTTTCGGCGTCCATGGGGAGCTTCGATAAGCGTTCGGGGAGTGGAAACGAGTACTTGCAGCAGCAGGCGATGGAACTCGCGGAGATCGCGCGCAACCTGAAGTCGAGTTTCCGAACCGATTTCGCGGTAACGTGTTGATTGTATCCTCGTTTGTTTGGTATGCATACCAGCATGGCGACTCATTGCGTTCCCTCTGTTGTTTGCCATGATAGACACCTACCAAACCACCAGCAGAAAGTGCACCAAGTTCGGCATCGACTTATGTTGGTAAGCTCGACAGCAAAAATCAGCTTGGACTGCTTTGCCATGGAGAGAGGGGAGGTTGAAAGTATATTGAAACGATGCTGGAATGTCTGTGTGGGTTGTACTCTGTGCAGACTCGTTTGGTCAGATGAGCTCTGGCAGCGATCTTCTCGGCAATGATATGTTTTCCTTCGACCAAAGTCATCTCTTCGATGACGACGACGATTACGAGCGGTTGTCCGAGTTTGACGAGGTAGTGTTTCTTATGTGCTCGCACGGTTGGAGTTGCTGGGTTATTTTCCCTTTCTGTAGCTAAAGCGTTCTTCTCCCTTCTCAACCACCTTTTTTAGTCGGACGAGCACTTCCTCGAAGCAAATGGCATTTTGGATTCGATCCACCAAGTGATGAAAGACTTCATCGTGACGGCGCAACCGGAGAAACAACCGGATCAAATTATTATAAGCGATGAAGTCATTGCAGAGATTCAGCAAGGGATCGAGCGGAAAGATGCGGAAGAAGCGCGGCGATTGCGCAATTTACGATCGCGCTCCGAGCATGGGGACTCGTTGGACTCCATGTACGAAGGACTCCCTCTCTCTGTGTGACTTCTTCGGTCGATCAACAAACATGGACTGATCTTCTTTTTTCCATTTCGGTCTTTTGCTGTTTGGATAGGACCGCATCGGATCCATCGCTGCAGCGTGCCAAATCAGCGCGAGATTTTATGTCCGATTTCGGCATCGGGGTACGGTTTTACACACGCGATGTTCTTTATCGGGTCGATGCCGGCAACTTGCTGACGGCTTGCCGATTCTTTCGTGATTTCACATAGGGAATCGCGAAAATGTCGCGACCGAGAAGAGATCTGGGCACTTTGGTGGTCGAAGACACGATGGTGATCGTCTCGTCGGTTCTGCAAACTGCGGCACGTGAGGAGAAGGTGATCGAGAAAGACCATTCCATCCCTTTGGAGTCGCTGCTGTGCTTGGAATATGGGAATGGATCTCTAACGCGCAGCTATCTGTCCTGTAGATGATTCTTCTTTACCCGCTGCTCCGTCTCTTTGGGAGTCACAACCGATTGAGTCGACTCATTCGGTGGGCGATTGAGATCGAAGTGGCGTCGGTGATCAATGTCGCGACGCTCTTCCGCTCCGATGATTACGCGAGTCGGCTAGTGTCGTCCTATAGCAAATCCGTTGGCTCGGACTTCATTCGCGTGGTGCTAACCGACCCGATTCGCGAGATTTTCGCATTAAAGATCGCGGACCTGGAGTTGAATCCGGACAAAAACGAGGTACGAGGTCATTCTTGTGGTTGCTTGTTTCCTGCTTGTACGAGAAAAAGCGATGCAGTAGGGGATCTGAGCATCATGGCACAATGGTTTATTATCGCATCCAGGCGCTTCGGGATGGATCGAGCGTGAATAGGAACGCAGAGAACCTCATGCGAGCGTGTCAGCAGATCCTGGATGCGATTCTGCGGAATGCTCACCTGGTATGTGGTTGCAGTGGATGCGGAGCTTGGTGCCAACGAATATCTAAACAGACCTTGTGATGGCTGATCTTGTTCTCCCCAGATCCCTGCGTCGTATTTCCACATCTGTTCGCATCTCAACTCCAAGGTGATCAGTCGATTCGACGGATCCTACGAAGGCATTGAGCTCGAAGACCCAGCGACACTCACTCGAGTACGTCCGCAACGTTAGTTTGCTGTTTTCTTCTGTCTCGTTAGCTTTGCTGACTATTGCAATTGCTATGGTTTGTTTATGTGCTCTAGTCGGTCATTGGCGGGTTCCTCTTCCTCCGCTTCGTGTGTCCTGCGATGACAACGCCGCATCTGTACAACCTTGTGGAGAAAGAGCCGCCGCCAGAAACCCGTCGCGTGCTTGTGCTTGTGACAAAGCTGCTTTTCAAAACCGCGACGTGCGTGATGTTTGGCGAAAGGGAACCGCAATTCAAGTGCGTACTCTCGGAATGTGTTTGTTGAAGCAGTTCGTTGGCTGTTGTGGGTTTTGTTGATCTAGACATGGATTTTGTGTGTGTGCTCTTGTTGTGCACTTTGTGTCGGTGTTAGGATTTTGAATCCCTTTATCGAGCGCAACTCGCCCGCGATCCAGAGACTCTTCATCGATCTTTCCACGCCGCCAACGCAAGATATCGACGAGTGCTTTGCCTCGGACAGTCGCAACATCTTCTCGGACGTCGCGCCGTTGCAGCTCGAAAGTGATGTCGCAGTGGTACGTTGCTGTGATGACCAGTTTGCTGTTGTTGTGTGTGGAGGCAACCACAGAGTGAGCTGATCGATGTGCTCTGGGATTGTATACTGTGCGCTTTGACCAGATTCGATCCATTGCAGAGAAGAATTTGGATGCGATCGCGAAAAAGCTGGTGCTGTTGGGCTGTTCCCCGCAGACCGCGGGCGAGTTCAAAGTCGCTGTGCTTGCTCCGCCAGAACCCCGCGAATCGGTCGTGGATCCGTTCCTGATACAGAAAATACCCAAGTCGAAGAAACTCTCTGTGAACATGAAGTTCCTCAGTTTCGGCAAGCGAATGCGGAAACCGCAAACGGAGATGTGAGCAGGCACACAAGCATGTGCGTGCAGTGGTTTGTTAGCGTAAATCATCGTAAAATATGGTGGCGATGCCATTTTTCCCCCTTCAATGCCAAAAGCCTTTCTCCTGATCCTTTCTTCACATGCGTGCTAGTCCGTTTCTTGACTCGGACTGGAAATCCTACCGTGATGATGATGAGAGGGACAACACATCTCTGCGAGTTTCGAACTCATTTCCTTTTTCCTATTCGTTCAGCTTATCTTTCTTGAAAAATCGAGTGTACGCACTGACCAATTTTCCCTCTTTTTATGTTCGTTCCAAACTCGAGTCGACTTGATCGCGGATCAAATCAATTCAAATCGCAAATCCACACACCCACACACACACACACATACAACAGCGCTCTCTTCTCACTTACTTGTGATTCTTGTCCCCACTCCCGAAGGAAAAAAGCGTCGATGGGTCCGAGAAATCGTTCGTCGAGTACGCGCGACGCGAGCGGAGCAACGACGACACCGGCGCAGCGTCGGCGCTCTGCTGGTGGTGCAGCTGTGGACGTCGCTCTTCTTGCTGCACGACGGCTTGGAGACGGATCGACGCGTCCTGGAGCGCGCTGAGCTCCGACTCGGACACGTTCCGCAGCGTGTTCAACGCGTTGTCGCTGAACGTGTGCAGAAGGTGCTCGTCTCCCTTGCCACCACGACCGCTGCGCTCGTCGCTGTCGCTGCCGTTCGCGGTCAACGCCGAGATCATCCGCTGCTGCTCAATGATGATCGTGCGCATTTGCTGCGCCGAGAGCTCGTCTTCGCGGTCGTCGTTGCGCGAGTTGGCGCGCAAGATGTCTTCAATGACGACACCGCGACTCAACGCATTGTTGTACAGCAGCCACGTTTGGATCTTGCCCGGCACGTACAGCGCCGACAGGAACAGGATCAGCGACAGCGAGAACACGCCCAAGAACGCATCGTGGATGAAATAGATGTTTTGCACGAACCGCGAGTTGCTGCCGAGGATCAGCAGCCCCCAACACCCGGCGGCCGCGATGAGGTACCCCATACTGAGCAGGCATTGCCACATCCCATCCACGAACACGAGCGCCACGACCAACGCACCCGCACACAGCATGACGACGACGAGTTTCATGACGCGCACGAAGCCGGTCTCGCCATAGCGAGACGAGTTGACGAACAGCGCAGACGCCGACAAGTACACCGCGGCGATGGCGAAACAGATCACAAACGGGAGCCACGTGCCTTCGGTGAGCAGCGAATGGTACGGATCGTACGCCGAGACGATCGACAGCGCGATCACCGTGAAGAGCACACCCTTCATCGTGACAACGATCTTCGCCCAGGGACGCAACGTCGAGAAATACGCATTCTCTTCTTTGAACCACGCTTCCCAGGACTGGTTCGCATTGCCCCCGTCGCCACGCATCCATTTCAGCCACACGCGCCAGTCTTCGACGACATCGGACCATTCAAACGCCAAGGGATTGAACCAGAATGGCGAAAAGTACCACGACACGACCACCAACCAGAGCGACCACGTCATGGCAAAGTACTGCTCGCCCACAGTGAAGATGTAGTAAATGGACAACCCCACGGCGACCTCCACGCCAGCGTAGATATGCGAGCTTGCGTAGAAGCGGTAGAGTTCGTCAAACTGCGAGTGCTTCGTGACGAACCCACGACCCGTCGCGCGGTACTTGGCGCCACCCGCCAGAATCGTTTGTCCATAGTAGAACCACTTGGTGCCAATGTGGAACAAGAAGTAGAGCGGACCGCCGGTGACAAAGATCATAAACACTTCCTTCAGCGCAGCCTTGAACCCACGCTCGACCGAGATCGTCGCCAACAATGGCGCAGTCGTGAAAAACGCCACGGAGCCCAGCAGCATCTGCAATTGGCTCAACAGCACGGGCGTGCGACCACCGACGCCTTCCAGGGTGAGCAGCGCGCGCAGCAAGTTGCAGTACAGCAGAATGTACACGGTCCAGATAATCATCGACATCGACAGGTAGAACCCGACGTGGTTGTAGTAAAATGAGAGCAGCTTGAAGAAATCCAAGCGCTGACTGATGCGGTACACGTCACGGGAAAGCGATTGCTCGGCAGCCCCCTGCGCGAGCTTCGCTTCGAACTTGTAGATTTGCTGCATCCCGACATCACGACCCTTGCCGCACTTCACGTATTCCGGGAACGTCACGGAGCCACCACGCAGGCAATTGTTGTACCCGGCAAAGATGTCTTCACTGAGATTGATCCCTTTACTGGCTTTACTGATGCCACCACGCGTGATGAAAAACAACTTGTTGAACACATCTGGGTGGCCGTAGTGGAGACGCACCCGCAGAGGACGCGCCAACGTACGCTGACCCAACGTCACGAACGAGGTTTCCTGCAGCGCCATGTAATTCGCCAACGAACTCACACTGCCCGTAAAGATATGCTCGGGAAGACCGACGATGGTGTAGGGGCGATCGGGGGTCCCCGAGTCAAACTCTTCGAGCATGTTGCGCATCTTGAGCGATTCTTCAATGTACCCATCCTGGTTCATATCGATTGTCTGCAAGTTCTCTCCACGGGTAAACACAATGGCTGCGTTTTGGTTTTCTGGCTTGCCCTCGCCGAGGATTGGGTTGCCTGGTAAGCGGATACGGTACACTTCTTCCACGGAGCCCAGTTCTTCCCGACCCTTGACGAGCACTGTGAAGTACGACTGCTCTTTCTGGTAGTTCACGCGCACTTCATCAATGTACGACACGCGCAGGTTGGGGAAGCGGTGCAGCAGGAAATCAATATCACGCGCCTTCGGATCGTTGTTGCGCTTCTGGCGACCGTAGATCTGGCACGCCACCACGTACGTGAACTTGGTCTTGATGAGCTCTTCGATGCGCTCCACAGGGACTTGCTCGATTTCAGCGAGCATGCGGATCGCCGCTTCGCCGTACATCATACCCTGCACCGTTCTTGCCAGTGTTTGGCCACGTAGCGACGCCCACAAGCGCAACTCGATCGCGCTGTGCGGGTCCTTCCAGAAATTCTTCTTCGGCTTCACGCGCTCCAAGAAGTTTTCCCAATCTTGCTTGTACAAAGTCTGCAAAAAGAGCAACGTGTGCACATCCAACCCATCTCGCTTGCTCTCCAGATCCGACTTCGAGTAGAGCACGTCTTCGCCATAAAACGGCGTTATCACACTCCACGACTTCATTTCTTCCAGCAGAGGCGCAAGCGGCATGTCCATGAACAACGAGTTGACAAAGAACAGCAAGCGCCGACGCGCATCGTACGAGCGCGGTTCCGCATCGATTTTCTGGAGAGTGAGCAGTCCGTGGAGGTGCTTCACGATCACATCGGCATGACTTTCGAACGCCGTCAGCGTGATTTGCTCGCCAGTGTAGTCATCGTCCCACATGAAACCGCGCTCCTGGGTCAGGATCCACGTCAAGCGGTCCGAGATACCCTTGGTCTCGGCGTGGATAGGATCGCGTTCGTCGACCTGACGGATCATGCTCTTCGCCAAGTTCAAGAACGTCCGCAATCGGTCACGGATCTGCGTGATGTGGGCACTCGGGATCGAGTGCGTGACCTTCCCCTTGTTGTCCTTTGGCTTCGCCGTCTGCTGCAAGGCAGCGATTCGCGCCACTCCCGACCCTCGACTTCTTCGCGGAACGGTGCCTCCCAGGGAAGACAACCCCGTCGTACTCGCAGATTTTGTCATCCCACTCGACACGGGACGGTACGCCGATTGCTGCGGGAACTCGAACGACGAGTAGTCCGCCGGGTTCTTGCGCACAGGCACAAACTTGGCGTTGCTCTTCCATCCGCCCAAATTCGAATCCAAAAGCGAGAGCAAGTCAGCCAGCGCACGACCCGTAGTCGCCACGTTCTGCAGGTTCAGCGCACGGAACACTCCACGCGCCGCCCACGAGTTGAGCGTACTGCAGATGTAGCGCACATCGTTCGTGTGGCACGGACCGAGGACGTTGATCAGCACCCAGTTGGCTAACTCCCAGATCTCTTCCACCGCTTCTTCCACCATCGGGTTCTCGCCGAGCAACTCGAGGAGCTTGTCTTGCAGCAACCGCTCCGACATATCGCGCTCTTGCGAGTACATATCCAGAATGCTCGACGCGAAGTTCTCATAACAGCCCGCCAATTGGAACTGCGGCAAATAAATCTCGCGCTGGTACCCATCCAGTCGCTGGAAGCGAAGGAACGACATCTCCTTGTTGGAAATCAGATCGTCGCCGCGCATCGCTTCAATGATCGTGTCCCATGCGACCGAGAACGAAAACCATTTCTGACGACGTTGGTTCTTGAGCTCCTGAGCGGTTTGCTTGCGTCGAGAGAACGAGAGCAACGGCGTCTCGTCGTTCGCACTGTTGCGGCTCGCCAGTCCAGCCGTAGCGTCCCCGTTGAACCGATCGAGAACTTCATGACCAAACACGTTCGCGGAGCCGTACGTCGCATTGGCCGCAACAGTGTCAGCGATCTGAAGACCCGTTTTCGAGTTCGGCGCGATGATCTTTGAGTTAAACACATCGGCCGCACGACTGAACGCGGCACGCACGCGACCAAAGTTTCGGATCTCCCCAATATGCGACGAGAACCCAACGAACGTGCCCGTGAACGCGACCCAAATGGCGTTCCAAATCGTGATGTCGACGCAAAACACCAGGAAGAACGGGAGCCAGTTCAAAAAGATCAAGAACGCGGTCGTGACGATGCTCACGTTGCTTTCCATGTGGTCCGCGTACAGCAAAAACGATGGCACGACGAGCGGGTAAATCTCAAACTTGTAGCTGAAGAACAGCTTCCAGGACAGCATGGTCGCCCAGAAGAACTGGTACCCAATGCTTGCCGACGCTGGATCCAGCACGTTGTCGCCCACGTACAAGCGGTTCATGGGGTTAATGATGTCGCGGACGATCGCCACGGGCTTGAAACGCGTGCGGCGCAGCCAGTTGTTCAGTTGAGGCACCACTTGCAGCACACAGTTGGAGAGACCCGGGATGTGCAGAAAGATCACGGTCGCGTAGTACGTGTTCCACCACTTGCCGCCGAAACTCCACGCGTACCAATACAACGACAACGAAAGCACACTCAACCCCAAATGGAAGATGATGCGCGCGACATGGCGACCCAACGAAGACGCAGACGCACGCTCATCATATACAGCAAAGATATCCAAGCCATCGCGTAGGATCGAGAGCAGGAAGGGCGTGATCATCGTACTCGACACGATTTTCGCACTGGTCGCAAAGTCGAGTTCCTGCTCACTCGCGAACGCGAGCGTCGCCAGGAAATGGAACGCGACCACATGGAAATCGAACACACGGCTGAACGCACGAAGTGGCGCGAGCCACGTACGCTTCTCCAAAAAGCTCTTGGACGACTCGGCAAAGCCTTCCGCAATGCTCTTGCGCTTGTGGATGGAGCTGCTACTGGTAGCACCAGCAGACCCATAGTTTCCGCGACCGCTGCTCCCGGCAAGACCGCCGCCGCGATTTCCGTCTCGCTTTTGCTTGAAATACGCCATGGGGTTGGGCGAGTTCGTTTCGACCACATCTTCGTGCTTGTAGTCGTACTTCAAGCACGCCGTGCTCCAGAAAAACTCGTTAAAGTCGTCGTAGTTGTGGCGATCTTGGTGGTCGTTGTTCGAGTTCATGTGCGTTTTCAGCAAACCGTACACAGGGGTGATCACAGTGTCAAGGAAGTAGCCGGCCTCGCGCTCGGTGTGGCGCACCGATGGGAACTCTTCTTTCATCTTGTGGAACAGAAAGCACAGGTACTCCGGAGAGTGGCGCGCATTGCTTGCTTCCCCCCAAATGAAGAAGAAGAGACACAGGTCGACGGACATTTCGTCGACACTCGTGAGTCCGCCTTGAGGCGCTTTCGTTTCACTCCACGCCAGCGACGGGATCTCCAGCTTGCGGCACCATTTGCTGTAGTTGCTGAACACCAAGTCGTGCAGTTTCCGGTACGGGTTGCCGCCTTTGCGAGCCGAGTTCGCGAGAAGCATCACAATGTGCTCGGTTTGGTTGCGGAAACTGTCCACTTGGAACCCAAACGAGCGCTGCACGTTCATCGCGATGCGGAAGATCGCCGCGTACTGCTGCATGTTGCTTGGGAGCTTCAGTGGCGAGAAAAAGTTGGTCTTCTCGCCATGCGAATCTTCCGGTTTCCAGGCGCGCGCGTCGGAGCTCGCTGACACCGCAGGCGACGACGTCTTCTTCACCTTCTTGGTCGTGAAAAGCCCCACTGCTCGCGTCGTGTAGTACTGGTAGAACGCACCGCCGACGCTCAGCGTCGCGAGAATGCTATAGAGAGTCGCGCAATGCTGGGAGCAGATGTGCGTACTCGTGTACCCGGAGCCACCGAGGATGTACCCAGTCAAGTTCCACAGGTTCACGGCGATTTCGCTTTTCGTGGTCCACAGCGACAGCGACATCACAAAGCCGACACTTCCGATGCACGAGGTCGAGATCACAAGCAGGTGCTTTGGGTTCACACGCGAGAAGCTCAGACCCACACCCGTGCACACCAGTCCCGCCGTGAGAACGCGAGCGCCAAGCACCGGCAGAAACTGGCCAATGGCCACGCCAAAGTAGAGACCGAGCATCGCACCGAGCGCCGTGCCACAGACCAACGAGAGCACGCCGCCGAAGACGACCCCACAGAGACACGCGATGAACACATGGATCCACATCATTTGATGCAGCGAGCCAATACTGAACATCCCATAGAAACTCGCGCTCAACCAGAGCGTACTGACGTACGCCGTCGTGAGCACAGGGTGCTTGAAGCCGTAAAAGGTGATCGCGAGACTGATGCCGGCGTTCAGGAGCGCAAAAAAGGTGGTGAGCCCCGTATCGATGCGCAGAGCGCTGTACCAGGGGAGTCCGTAGTCCACGGGATGCGCAAAGATCCACTCCGTCGTTGGGAAGTTCTTTGGGTTGCACCCCACCGACGTGTAGCGATTCGGGTTGCCCTGGTACACGCGCACGTAGTCGATCGTAAAATTCGACGGCCAAAGCGAGTCACAGATTTGTCCGTCACAGGGCGGCGAGAACTTTTCCGACACGGCCGTACTGAGAATCAAATAACTGGGCTCCACGGGGATCTGCCGTGGGGGGATGCCATCGGACCACACATTCAACGCGGACCCAGGGATCTCAAAGAGGAAGTTGCCGTCCATCCACCACCGAATGTACCCTTCGGGACCAGGCGACCAATCCAATTGGTACAAGTGATACGACAGAAACGCATTCGATTCCAGTTGGGTCAGCGCCGAGACAGCGTCCAGCCCGTTCTCACCATAGTAATCCGAGTTGATGTTCGTGTTGTCGCCGAACTCCAACCCTTGGTACCATTGCCCAGGCTTTGGCAGCGTCTCCGAGTCGGGTCGCATGTTGCCATACAAACTGGGGCGAATCTGCAGCGACGTCGAGATGAACGCAGGCTGGTCACGGGCTTTGATTTGCGCTTCGATCACATCGATCTCCGTGGCACCGCGGCCCTGGAATGGGTTCAATCCGAAGTGCTCTGGGTACGAATCGTCGTCGTCCTTGTCGGTCAAATTGCCACACGCACTGATCTTCTGTTCCACTTTCTGGGACTTCTCCACGTACGGCGCGCAGCTGTCGAAACTCCAGGGCCACGTGCCATCCTGGGAACCCAGGAACGCGGCGCGACCCAAGTTGCCCATTATCCAGATCGCTGGCCACGTACCGGGGACTCCCCACTTGCCAGGCAAGATCGCACGCACCTCGATGAACCCGCCGGTAAAGCAGAACTTGTTCCACGTCTGCATGCTGCCGCTCACGTAGGATGCGCCTCGGTACTTCTTCTTGGGCTTTGTCGTCGTGATCTTGAGGTTGCCTTCGTCGATCTGGGTCGCCTGCGGCAGAAAGTAGTGCTGTCCCATGTTGGACGTGTCCATGATGTCGAGCGCAGTCCACTTGCGGTCAAAACCTGCCTCAAACGACCGCTTCGAGTCGTTGAACTCGTCCGAAAAGATCAACTTGAACGTGTGGTGCGAGCGGTTCGACCCCATGCGGAACGCGCCTTCGGGCACCTTGAACGTGTGGAACTCCTCGGGCGTGTCCGGATCGATCCAGCTCTCGTTGCCGCTCTGGCCGAACGAGAGCGGCACTTTCGCGTCCACGACGACCACGGGGTGCAGCAACGCCACGAGGAGCATTGGCGCGAGCAGCGCCATCTTCGTATACATTGTGTGTGTGTTGTGTTGCGTGGTGCGTGGTGCACTACACTTTGCGCAAATCTTTCTTGTTGAAGCGCCGCCGACTTGCAGAATTGCACAACTCTCCGTCCGTGATGCAGAGAGAGAGAGAGAGAGAGAGCTTTGTGGGGGCGATGCGGACAAAGGGGCGCGTTGCGGAACGTGCGCGAAGGTCGGTTGCGGCTGCCAGCCACTGCTCAAATCGCAGAATCCGTTGCTGCTGCGCGCGACGGAAGAGCAACGAATGACAGGTAAACCAGGCAAACAAAAAAGGCAAAAAACAACGATCGCAACGAAGCAGGATCCGGGTCGCGCGGGTCTGCGAATCCACAAATCAGGATTCCTGTTTCCTCATCGACCCGACCCGTTTCGAGTTGCGCTGGTTGTGTGAGGTCTCGAAACAGGGATGGAGAATTTATATTTGGTCCAATGGAGAAGCTGGAAGTGTTTCGGTTTTGTGAAAAATGGTCTCGATGCGACACTTTTATATCTTGATGCGATCTTAGTTTAGCGGAAAACGACGAGAGACCGAACGGGGAGGTTTTCTTGCTGCGTTTGTCGGATGCGTTCGATTTTTTAATATGGGCTCCCGTATGGATTTCAAATCGGATCTGTTGGAGGGATGATGATGATGATGGGAGCATCTTGTGAGTAGCAGGCGGGTTTATGGGTGGATGACCAACCTACCTGCCCATATCTGTTTGCATCGACTGTGTGAGAGAGTGAATGAGAGGAAGAGACTGAGGAGAAGCGAGGAGAAGCGAGGGGGAAGGAAGGTTGACAACAATTTGGATCTGCGGGGGTTAGAAACGGGTCGCACGAACGGGACGCTTTCCCACCTCACGTTGGCCAACAGGGAGCTCCCAAAGCGGTGACGCTGCGCGGCATGGCGCATAGGAGCACACTCCGAGCGGTTGCGTGACGGGGGAGGTGGCTACGTCTCCAATGCTGGCCGGTGCGGTCCACCGACCCGACGACAGCGCTGCACGACGAAGACGGCTCCGTTGCCCTCCCAAGCACCAAATGGCCACGGGAATGTACGTAACGGCGTTTCCCTCGACCGCCACCACAGTTGCAACACCCCAAGCAACAAACCTACAATCCACAGCAAAAATTTGTTGTTGGATGCGACAGATTTTTGGAGGCGTCGACGTATGGATCCCGTTGCCACCGCACTCTTTCTCGCGTGGACACAGCATGTCCGCGTTTGGGATCGGTCTGGAGCACACCGACTCCCGCAGGATTTCATTTCCGCCTTCCCTCGAAGGTCCGTCAGTCAGTGCACATCGTCCATGCATGAAGCGATGGATAGGGTGGCAAAGCGCGTTCGCGACAGACCATCGATTCGCTGATTGTATGCGCGATACATAGACTGTACTGTCTACCACCGGTGGATAAATCAGGTCCGGATTGCAGAACGCCATGCAGCCTTGCCATGTATGGAACGCGCATGCTTCACTTCGCTTCCCCACCACCCAACCGTGCTCTTTCGTACAGTAGAACGCAAGTTTCGTTCCCCCCTCGACGCTGCAGCTGCATCGGAAAGACTTTGAAGTGAGAAAGATCCCAATTTTGTTTTCTACTCGCGGTGATTCACGCCGAGTCATCGACTGTTACCACGGAATCTCTGTTCATCCCGTTTGGAGCGGTATTGGGACGCACTATGCGAGCTGCAGCTCGTACTGTAAAGCTAGAGCTCCTGCAAAGGTGCATGCTGAGCGATCTTTCGTTCATACGGTAGATGCATTCGAGCAATTGAGAGCGCATGCATTCGCGGCATTTTGATTCTTGCGGTTCTATTTTCCACTGCATTATTTGCGTGTTCCTGCAAGCTTCGTCCGATCTGATAACGCACAGCGATCTGCATTCTGGTGCATCGGCACACAGCGCCAACATAACGCACCACATTACGTCTTGACATGCCATGTTAATGAGCAGATGGATTGATGGATGTCGCGATCGGACTGATGATCACCGGACAAAAAAAGAAAAAAGAAAAAGAAAAAACGAGATTGGTTGTCTTCAGCGTTTCGTTTACAGGGCCGCCTTCTATTGCAGCCATCGGAGACACTGAAAGCGCCCTGTTTACAAGACGCGCGCTGTATTCCGAGCAGGCGAATCTCTCTCAACAAAAATATGCGCAACCATCACTCTGTCTCTCGATGTGGCGCACATTGTGGCGCGCCCCACCGCGTGCGCCACACGCAGGACATTGCCGTCAACCAACGAAACTCAACGTGTGTGTGCGTCAACTGCGCATTTTCGCGGATCAGGAACGCCCCCATTTCACGTGCTCCCGCATCAGCATGTGGCTCCGACGAAGCATCCCAACGCTCGCGCGCCATGCCCGCGCCAACCAGCGCAGCTGCCTGCAGTCCGCGTTCGCTGCGACGCGCGATTTCTCGAGTGCGCACTCGGCGATCACGTCGGACTTGATCCGCAATGTCGCGATCGTGGCTCACGTCGATCACGGCAAGACGACGCTGGTCGACCAGCTCTTGAAGCACGGCGGCAACATGCTCTCGGAAGACCGCGTGATGGACTCGATCGACTTGGAGCGCGAGCGTGGCATCACGATCATGTCCAAGTGCACGCGCGTGGAATACAACGGTCACGTGCTCAACATTGTCGACACTCCCGGTCACTCGGACTTCGGCGGTGAGGTCGAACGAATCCTCAGTATGGTCGACGGCGTCGTGCTTGTCGTCGACGCGACCGAAGGACCGATGTCGCAGACCAAGTTCGTGCTCACGAAGGCGCTGAACCGTGGATTGAAGCCACTTGTCGTGATCAACAAGGTCGATCGCGAGACGAGTCGGTTGAACGGAGACGTCGAGAACGAATTGTTCGACATGTTTGTCGCACTTGAAGCCGACGACGACCAGTTGGAGTTCCCAGTGCTGTACGCTTCGGCCAAGCAAGGCTGGGCGGTCCGCGACTTGGACGACGCTGATGAGAAGCGTGACAGCATGACGGCGCTCTTGGACGAGATCATCAAATACGTCCCATCCCCCGTCGCTGACGCCACGGCGCCGTTTTCCATGGCCGTGACCATGATCGGGTACGCTTCCTCCATGTGTGCTCTATCCCTGCATGCGTGCATGTCGTCTTGAGTCTAATAGTTGTTGTTTGTTGATGGCACACTAGCCACGATCCATACGTCGGTCGTCTCGCCACTGGTCGCATCCACGCTGGTTCCGCCAAGGTCGGCGATGCCATCCAAGTGCTGAACCTTGAAAGCAAGCAATTGGAAACGGGCAAGATCACGAAGATGTACGTGACCCGCGGAACGGCCAAATCGGAAGTGACGTCGGCCACCGCTGGCGATATCATCACGATCGCTGGTGTCAACGCGTTCGTGTCGGACACGGTCTGCAATTCGGCTGTGAGTGAACCCATCCCGTCGCCGCAACTCGACCCGCCTACAATTTCGATGACGTTTGGTGTCAACGACTCCCCCATCGCTGGTAAGGAAGGTAAATTCCTGACGTCATCGCACATTAAGGAGCGTTTGAAGCGAGAAACGGAGGTACGTACTCCTGCTGCATGTGCTGCGCTGCAAGCATCCCACCTCACGTCGTTTTGCGTACTACTGCGTCCCTTATCTATACCATCAGAACAACGTGGCGATTTCGGTCTCCAATAGCGAATCCTCGGAAGCGTTCAACGTCCACGGTCGTGGTGAACTGCAGCTTGCTATCTTGATTGAGGAAATGCGTCGTGAAGGCTTTGAAATGTGCGTGTCCGCGCCGCAAGTGCTTTTCAAGTCGTGTCCCGACACAAAGCAGAAGCTGGAACCGATCGAAGAGGTGACCATCGACGTCGATGCCGATTACTCGGGTTCCGTGATCGACAAGCTGTCGAACCGTGGCGGTGAGATCGTCGAATTCAAGGAAATGCAAGACAAAGTGCGTCTTCAATTCAAGATCCCATCGCGATGCCTCATGGGGTACCGTAGCGAAGTAAGTGCACAGCAGCCATTGTTTCTCGTTTGGTTTCGTGGTGCGAGCCTCTCTTATGTCTGGACATCGACCTCTTTCCTATAGATCAAGACGGACACGCGCGGAAGTGGTGTGCTGAACTCGATTTTCCACGGCTACTCTCCATTCCAGGGCTCTGCGTCGGCTCCATCCAAGGGCAAGTTGATCGCGTCGGCGAACGGTGTTGCGACGGTATGTTGCTCTCATGCTGGCACTGGGTTGGTAGCTCTTTGGTGCGTGCACCCGACACTGACCTTGCGGTGTTTGTGCTTGTAGGCTTACGCGTTGAATACTTTGGAAGACCGCGGCGAAATGTTTGTCAAGCCTGGTGATGAAGTGTACACTGGTATGATCATTGGCGAGCACAGTCGTCCAACGGACATTGAAGTGAACCCAACGAAGGAGAAGAAGCTCACCAACATGCGTGCGGCCGGAACGGTAGGTGCTTTGTTTCGTCCTCACCGCGTTCCTCGAAGCCATGCGTACTAACACGCTTTCTATCTGTTCTTTCAGGACGAAAACGTTCGTCTTTCGCCGATCCGCACCATGTCGCTGGAAGATGTGGTGACCTACATCGGTGACGATGAAATGATCGATGTGTCGCCAACGCGCATCCGCATGCGGTACGTCCGCTTTGTTCTCGATAGCTCTAGCGACTGCAGCAATGACTCTAACATGTGTGCTCTTGCGTCCACCTTGTTGTTTTCTCCAGCAAACGCGAACTGTCGGCCAACGACCGCAAGCGCTCGGCGACCAAGAAGAAGTAAATGCATTCGCTTGAGCGTTTCGCTGCGGTGATGACCGAGAAGAGTGGGTATACTTCGCCAGCAGCAGCAGCAGTAGCAGCAGTACTATGCTGCTTAGGGAGGAACCATAGACGATAGAAAAGTACACACACACACACACCCATACAGTTTTACATAGAGAGTTGCGTACATATTCCCCCCCATCCATTTTCGAGTTGCTGTTCCATGTCTTCCACTGCTGATTGCCATGATGGACATAAGGTGGACGGTAACGTATCCATTCCTTCTCGACAGCAAAGAAAACTACCAGTACTTTACCATCTCTGGAAAGTAAGTTTCCATGTTGCCACAAAAGTCGATCAAGACATGTATCAGAAATAGTTTTCATTGGTGTGGCTGCGTTGTGTGCTGGTCGGGATTCCGATCCAATTCTGGGAAAGACAGCAAAAAAGAGTGAAGCGACGACCAAATCAGCGGATCCGCAGCGAAGAAGACGGTAGAAATGGCGATGAACGCAGAGCAGGAGGCGCAGCTCCACATGCTCGCGATGAAGCTGCAGCGCGACATCAACTGCATCTCGGATCCAGACCGCGCGGTGCGCCGTCGCGCGCTCGACAAACTGCAGCGCGCTCTCAACAACGAAGCGCAAACGACACCAGTCATCGTGCTGCAGACTCTGTGCAGTGTGCATATGAAAACCGCGCTGTTCGCCTGCGCGGGTCACGACGCCGTCGAGAAATGCCGCGAGAAAGCACTGGCGATCCTGCTGTTCTTTGCCGAGCGCGACGCGATGGAGCTGTCCCAGACAATGCTGCAGGACCTCGTGGCGTTGCTCGGTGCGCGCATGGGCAAATTGCCGTACCCCGAGCCAACCGAAGAGATCCGATTGCTGCTGTTGCAGTTGCTGCATCTGTACTTGAAGCAGTTCGCAGCAGCGCCGTCGACAGCAGCAGGGAACAATTCGCTTTTGTCGGTGATCCCAGACCTGGCGAATGTGCTGGGGAAAGCGGCAGTGGATCCCTTCCCGGATGTGAAAAAGATCACTGCCGATTGTGCAATTGTTCTCTCGAACGGATGGAGAGCCGACGTTGCGCTACAGCTCGGCGCCATTGTGAAACCAATGGTGACGAATCTTGGCCACCAGCACAGTCGGGTGCGCGTTGGTGCATTGCAGGTCGGTTGGCGTCGTCGCACCTGCTTCGATTGGCTGCAGATATGGTTTGATCTTTCAAGGCAAAGCACTAAATTGTGTGTGTTTCTGATGCAATACAGGCTTTAGAAGCACTGATTCCTTGCGGCTCGGACGCTCTGGTGGAACTGATGAAGGAAGTGGTGTTTCCTGCGATCAGCAAAGTGGTCTTCGATCGAGCGGCTTCGGTTCGCAAACAGTTTGCGCTGATGCTTGCAACGTGGTTTCAACAAATGACCGAGATCCGTCAATTCCAAGCGTCGCTCTTTCCTCTCTTACTGGCCGGAATCGTTGATGAATCTCCTGAGGTTCAAGAAACTGCGCTCGTAAAGCTCAATGAGCTAGCCGTCACTTGGGAAGCGCTGGCAAGTGACGCTGGGGATGCCGAGCCGATGGCTGTGGATGGAGATGAGCGTAGTGGCGCAGGAAACCCACCAGCGTACTTCTCATCGAGACCTTCTGCTGCGACGCGGAAACTGGCCACAAGGTGAGCATTGTGCACATTCCCATCGATCGAAAACCGCTGACATGACATGATGACACTGTGCAGTATGCAAGCCGAGGTTCTGCCAGTGCTGCTAGAGAAAACCAGCGACTGGACAGTACGTGCGCCTGAAGATGGAAGCGTCTCGTTGTGCGCAGAAGTGTGACTGCATTTCGTATTTGCTTTTTGTTTCTCTCTAGGTGCAAGTCCGCGAGCGCTACACGAAGATCCTCAGTGTGTTCCTCGTTCTGCTCGAGAGCAGCATGAATCCGTTCTTGGACAAGATCTTTGCTGCCTTGGGGAAAATCTGCCGTGATGACGAAGACGCCGTTGTGCAAAGCGTGAAAGAATGCTCTGGGGTTGTCGGGTATTACGCGGATTCCCAAATGATTCTTGCGTCGTTGCTTCCAATGGTAAGCCCATCTTGGCATGCTGTACCAATGACGCTGGTGGAGTGACAACTGGTGGCAATGCTGACAGGCTGCAGGACGACTCGCTGGTCAAGACACAGCCCAACATCGAACGAATGGGTTGATCTTGCTGGGCATGAGCATTGAAGGGATGTCGCTCAAGACCATTGAGCCGCACTTGGAGGTGCGCGTTTTCCTGGTGTCTTTCTATCCGGTAGCCACGCTGTGTATCAGGAAGAATCGCAATGACACGGACTATTTCGATGCTGTAGGTCATCACGGAAGCTTTGTGCGATGCTGGTCTACGGGAATCCGAGGCAGCCGACTTGCAGGACCAGCTCGCGGGCGTCGTGTCGAGTATCATCAAGACTGCGGGAGCCGTGTTGCCGCAAAAAGGTGAAATCGCGTTCCGACTCTTTTGGGTGCTCAACCACCTTCTCGCGAGCTCCTCGGAATCGTCGATTGCTCAGGAAACAGTAAGTCCTCCTCCCTCTTTCCAATATTAGCTGCTTGTCGCCGACGATTTATCGGTCACGCAGCTGAACTCTGTGTTCGTGATCTCTCGGTAGGCGACAGCAGCAGTGATCGAGCTTTCCGTCCAATGCGGACTGTCTGTTGACGTACGTACTTGCAATTTCTCTTACAATGGCGCATATTGGGTATTGCCAAGCGAAGAGCATAAACACTTGCTGTGGCGTTTCTGCAGACGCTGTATTTGCGGTATTTGGGCAACATCCTGGACAAAATGGCGCTTCCAGCTGCCGCTGCATCGAGTTGGAAGAAAAGCGACCCGAGTCGCGTATTGTTTGACTCTCTCTGTCGACGTGGAGGCGCGGTAAGGACATCATTCGTTTGGATTGTTCCGGTCTCTAGATGAACCAACGCAGCACCCCGATGCGTTCCATTTGGTAGGCATGTGGTGAGAACATGGACAAGATCGTACCTGCTATTCTTGTTCATCTGGACGCGAGTCGAGATGCAGATGTTCGCCTCGCATTCCTTGCGCTTCTGGAAACGATGCTGGGCACGGAGTCGATCTACAAGGTATGCGCAACGCTTCGCAGCGTCCGTGTTGTTCTGGATATGGAGCATTCGTTCTCCCTAACCTTTCACGCTCGCTCGGTGTCTTTCTTTATCTGAAGTCCTTCCAGCCATTCAGCGTGTCTCTTCTCCTGAACGGTGTCATCCCAAATATCGTGTGGCAAGGTGGCCGAGTAGCTGCGACGATCCGGTATTTGCTTCGTCGGTCTTTTCTTGTTTTTCACATGGAATAGTGGGAAGACGCTGACACGAGCTGTTTTTTGGGGGAAACGATTTGTCAGGAAAGTCGCAGTCGCCTGTGCGTACACGCTTCTTCGTCAAGGTTTGGCAGACCAGGCGTGTCTCTTTGAAACAGCTCCAAAGGTTTGCAAGACTCGCCGTGCGCTTGGACGTCATTGCCGCTACTGGACAACTTATGTGATGACCATGCTCTCCCGCTGCAGATGCTGCCAGTGTTGAAGTCTTCAATGGACGATGGCGATGCAAAGACTCGCCAATTGGTTTGTTTGGCACTTCAATACCTGTTCGTTGCTCTTCCCGGGTGTCTTGGAGGTGCGAAATGATGCATTTCTGTACCACGATCAGCGTTCTCTCTTGGACCGCTACTGATCCACCACTCGTTCGTGTTTGTTGTGTTGCTGATAACGCAGAGGAACCAGTGCATCAACTATACGCAGAGATCCTCAAGCGTCTTGACGACAGTAACGACACTGTGCGCAAAGCTGCTTGCCAGACGTTCAGCACTTTCCTTCGTGCAGCGCCGAAGGAGCATTTCAAAGGCACGATTATTGATTATACTCTCGACTGCTTGTTCGTCCACCTTGACGATGCCGATCCAAGCATCCAGGTGAGTCTTTTGCGGAGCGATCAATACGATTCTCGCTTTCAGTATTTACCATCCTCTCTCTTCTCGAGCAGGACGCTGTGTTTAATGTGATCAAAGAAGCAATTGAAGTCGATAAACCGCTGGTGGCCAAGAAAGCTCAAGAGAACAGAAGCCGTCACCAAAGTCCACGACTTTGCGACCAGATCCTGGCGCTGACAGGAGCGTAAAGCGAGTGAGACGTTCGCCCACATCAGATAGATCGCTAAATACCAAATCGAAGCATGTGCGATCAAACTTGGATCCACTGAAGCCCTGGAGAGAAATGACTGTCGGAGAGAATGCGGAATCGACACGTTTCGCTTTCGAGTTGAAGCGGCAACCTCTGAAACCACCATTCTGACGAGACTACCGTCACTCTTGGAAGTCACAATCCACAAATAGAAAAAAGATACCCCGATTACAAAGTGGGTGGAAGCGTCGGAGGATTCTGTCAAAGTGGATATTTTGAGCTCTCCCCTCCGGATTGGCTTAAATTGAAAGTGCACATCACATCTGAGTCCAACGGTACGCTCTGAGTGGAAAGAAATCTAATTTTGGAACCGCGTTTCAGCCAATGACGCAGCGACAGATCGCATCCCTCAGCTTATTATTGACCGCCCCTTTCTCTCTCTCGCTTTCTCTCGCTTTTTTGTTTTCTTGTGTTTCCCACAATCGTCAAGCAATTCGTGAAGGCATTCCGAAATATCCCCAAAAAGCAGCAACAGATAACCATGAAGGTCGCCGATGAAAGCAAGCTCGTCGTGGAGGTGCAGAACCACGCGCTCCGGAAAGTCAAGGACCAGGTGCTGCAGATCATCAACCTGCGCAACGTGCGCGGCGTCTCGCAGTTCCTCGGTCTTGGCGAGGAGAAGCCGTTCAATGTGCCGAGCAGAGAAGCGCTCGCTCCGCGTGCGCGCAAGAACGTGGTGTTTTTCGGCACCAACTATGCGGTCTCTGCGGCGTTGGTCGGCGTCGTCACCATGTACGTTTGCGTTTCTTCTCTGGAAGCGAACGCAAGTCTCTATCTGGTTGCAGTGGCAGGAATCTAATGGCGCTTCTTCTTTTGTGGTGTGTATTCGTGTTCTAGCTTGCTGAACCCAATGTTCTTGTTCGTGCTGATCTGTTTGGCCGGGTTTTGGCTCTATGCTTCGAGCGCGGCTGCGAACGAAACGCCAGAGAACCCGATGCTGGTGTTTGGGAAGCCGATCACGCCTGAACAACGCAAGCTCGGAATGACCGGAAGTACGTCGACCTCATCTCGCTCCAGTTTTGAATGGATGTCCATGACACTCACGTTATTCCTCTCTTTTTCCCACAGTCAGCTTGGGTGTGATTGTCATTTTTGGCGGATCCATCCTGTTTACTATTTGCACAGCGAGGTATGCATCCTGCGACGTTTACCGCGTTGGACTCTGCATGATCTAATGCATTGCTTGCGTCTCATTGAATGTGTAGCTCTGCGCTTGCGGTGTCCCATGCGATTCTTCGCGACTGCCCCACCGTGCGTGAGGAGGACGAGCTTGGCTTCCTTTCGGACGACGCGGACAAGATCGCAGACACCGTGTAAACCGTTCAATTTGGCGCTCCATTTCGCGGTCGATCACCCAAGTGCACAGATTTCTAAAATAGCGAGTGTCTCGTCGCGAGTTGAAGGAGCGCTCAGGATTTTTTTATAGGATCAAGCGGGGCAGGAACCATCAATCACCCCCTGTTTACAATAAAAGTGGCAATACAGGAGTCCCTCCATTCTTGCATCATCCTCACGTTGCAGCATCACGCTCAGGTCTGCGTCCCGCACTCGACTGGTCGCGTCATTGGATTGAAGGAGACATTCCGCGCTGGTTGTTCACGCGGAATCGTTCACACAGGTGCGCTGAGGTTTCTTCGTGCTAGCGCATCGTCGCAAGAGCACCTTTTCCAAGTATGCTTCAAGGCAGAGGAGTGACCGAGAAAGACAGGAAAGGCGACTCCAGCACAGGGTCGTCGAGTGCAGGCAGCACGTCCGCAAGTGGAGGAAGAGCCGCTCGACAAGTGCGAAGTAGCGGCGAGGGTCGTGAGAACACGAGAGGCAGCAGTAATCCCACCAGTGGCAGCAGCTCCAGCGCAAACCCTAGCAGCGGGAAAGGAAAAGCTGGCGGAACTAGCAGCAACACTGCGATGAAATTCAAGACGACATTTCGCAACACCATCTACGACACACTGCTGCGACGAGGATGGAAGGAAACGTAAGCTCTTCGTATGCATGCTCGACGGACTGGAGAAAGGTAGTAGCGTGATATGCTTCTTCTACATGGCACTACCATTAGGTCGGATAACGATTGGGATTTCTATTGGGCCGATCGCGAGTACATCTACGAGCTCCTGGACTCGGTGCACTTGGAGACTGGCCAGAAAGTGAACCATTTCCGCAATGGCCGCGAGTTGTGCCGAAAAGATCTGCTGATCAAGAATCTGAAGCGAGCGAAACGCACGATGGAGAAGAAAGCCAGGTGCGGCAAAACTGCAGGAGTTATCTTGCGAGGAGCCATCTTGCCGATCTGAATGTGCTCATTGGATGCAGGTCGGAAGAAGGCGCTGGCAGTGAAATTGAAGCGATCGGATCCTACGACTTTTTCCCGATCACATACATCCTCCCAGGCGAATATGCCATCTTTGTAGAGGTTCGTCGCGGTTGCGCGCGGCGAAGCACTGTCCACTTGAATTGAATACGCATGCAGGTTGACAATTTCCATGTTTGTTGCAGGAGTTCAAGCGGAGTCAAGGTGTCTGGATCATGAAACCAATCGGAAAGTATGTGTGACTCGCACACTGGCTCGCTTCTAGCGTTGCGTGCACACGCCATGCACAGCATCGCTGACTCGTCCTTTCAATTGTTTCCAGAGCTCAGGGCAAAGGCATTTTCCTGTTCACAAAGCTCAGTCAGATCAGCGACTGGCGAACGGATTATCGTTGGCGACCTGAGAACCAGCAAGTCGAGAACTACGTCGTACAAAAGTACATCTCCAACCCGTACCTCGTTGGCGGTAAAAAGGTCTGCTCTTCGATTGCATTGCGTTGTATCCCACGGAAGTATCAATGCCTCATTGCATGCGACGCTGAGTTTGTGCTCCGACTTGCCATTCGTGACAGTTTGACTTGCGGTTGTATGCTCTCGTGCCGACTTTCACGCCATTGGAGATCTATCTTTTCCGCGGAGGGTTTGCACGCTTCACGAACTCGCGCTACTCCAACAACCCAAGCGACATTGCGAATTCGTTCATCCATCTCACAAATGTCGCCATTCAGAAAACCTCCGAGAATTACAACAAAGAGGTATGTGTCGCTGCATTTTCGCCCTCCACTGCTGCTGCTTGCGAGCGAGTTAGCTCATGGATCGTGTTTTTTATACAGCACGGAGGGAAATGGGATCTGCGCAATTTGAAGCTGTACATGATGTCCAAGCATGGCTCCGAGCGAATTAACAAGCTTTTCTATGAGATCCAAATGGTGATCATCAAGTCGCTGCTGAGCATTGAGAAGATCATGATCAACGACAAGCACTGCTTTGAACTGTACGGATACGATATCATGATCGACGAGAACCTGAAGCCATGGCTCTTGGAAGTCAACGCGTCGCCCTCGGTACAGGATCCTGCACCACTCGTGAAGCGTTCGTCGCGTTGTCATTGCGCCGTCTAACTGCTCGCATGTGTTTGGATTGGTTCGTCCAGCTCTCTGCGAATACGGCATCTGACTATCAGCTCAAATGCGGGATGCTGAACGACATGCTCGACATCATTGACGTCGAAAACAAGTACGTTGACCATTCCCCCCCTGTGTGTGTGTGTGTCAGCTTCTGAGGCAACCTCTTCATTCCATGCGTTTTGGTAGTAAAACGGGCGGAGAAGACCGCGTGGGAGGCTTCGACTTGGTGTATCGCGACGGCTTCCTCAAGAAAAGCGAGAACTGCATGTACACCTCGTACCTCGGATCCGACATTAAGCGCACGAGCAAGCGCCAGTCGACCTAATCCTCTCACAGGAACGGACAATGCAATATAAACCTGCGGGGTAGAGACGATGAAGACGAATGGACTCGAGCGTGGGTTCGATGGTTTGTTCCCACCTTTCACATTCATGTCAGCGAATGACTGATATGGTAGACGAATGTTCATCGAACATGTCCCTCTTGCCATAAAGCGAATACACAGCGAGTGAATGCGCGCACTCATCCTTGCACATGTCTTCATCGTCGTTCACTCCACGCACTCCCTTCGCAACCGCAAAGACTGTCAGCACATCATCGTCGGACCTCCTGCGGAAGAAAAGGGACGTCTGAACTTCAACTGAATGGATGTAGACGACTGCAAGAAAGGAAGAAAGGAGCGATAGCACCACCCATGCAAGCGCGCTGTCATCGCATCGCGGAATCAGTTTAGAAGCGCTTCGAATACCGAACGAGAGCTTCTGAGAACGCCAAGCATCTCCCAACTGCACTGCAGCGAGCGTTTGAACCTGATAACCATCCAGCAACAGTGGCGCTGTTCAGATCGACGCACAGACAGAGCGGCAGCGAGCAGTGGAAGGGGATAATCCGACTCGGGTATGCACCGACTCGCACACCGTGACGCACCACGCGTGGACAAACCCTTTCGAGCTCGCCGCGACGCGACTACACATTGCTCATGCGAATGTAGGTGTGCGCATGCGTATAGTAGCTGCAACGTGCGTGGCGACGACTTGGAGCCAACACGCAGCGTTCCTCGCATCGAGTCACCTTCGAACACGCAGATACAGTACAGCGTGTCGGTTCCTTCCGCTTGCATGGAGACGTCGACCGAAACCCATGCGTCTAAGATGTGCGCGGTTTCTAGCCACTACAGTAGGACGCGCGCATCGCCACGCTTTCCATCCATCCCACACACACACACACTTCAAGGTACTGCTCTTCCTGCGAAGTGATCGTCGCTTCAGGAGTGTCGTCGTTCGGATTCTGGTGTTGCCATCCATTCTGCTGACAGCGTTTCAAGATCCGGCCAATCAGACGCAGCGCTGCAGATGACAATGCTCGAAAAGTGGGTCCGCGTGATCGATTGGTTTCTCGGTCGCTGATTGGCGGATCCGGAGCAGTTTGGCCAAAAACAGTCCAAGTCTGCATCCAACAGAGTGACGATCCGGAGATAACTCGCCAATCACAGCGCCGGCGCCTCGATGACAGCCAATGGAAGCGCAGCATGGCGCTGACATCACGCCAAGTCGATGTGTTGACTTTGGGGTTTTGGGGAGAAGAGCCACGCGATTGGGATCTGAACATTTTTTGTGGAGCGTCCGACAAAAACAAAAAGAGAGTGAGATAAATTTCCAGATAACTTTCCACGTGGCGCAAGGAATGACAATTTGAGCCAAGCAATGGCGCTCAAAACCACGCGTCAGCATTTGTGCTCTCGGTGGCAACATCCGACTCGGGATTTGTGGACAGCACGCTCGTCCTGATTTTTGCTTTCAATGTGCACAGGAAGGCGCCATTGAGTGTTTTGTGGGTGAAGCGCCTGACAAACAGGACGCACTTGCACGTTCGCCAGGAAACGGTGAGCGCATTTTCCGTCGCTTTCCATCCACAGAAGCGCGTCTGTTTGAGCAAACAACCAGTGCGGAAGGAAAAAGCATCGTACATTTCGTTCCTGCTGAGCACATTGATTGGTCGCTGTGTTGCCCATTTGCATCCAGATAAATAAAGAAAAGACAAGGGGAACGAGAAAATAGCTCGCATCGGATCCTCAACGAGACTGTCGCAATTTGCTAAATTTATCGAAAGACTGGTTTCCCGTATTTTAAAAATATATATTTCATTTCGGAGATCTGGAGAGGATGCAAGCAGATTTTTCTGCTGGTCAACCGAAGCCCCACTTGGCCACTCCCAGAAAACCAGGGAAAGCGCGCAGAAAAAGGGCGGCGCTGACTGTTATTTTGTCGCGAGCTTGTGGGTTACAGTCTCGTCCCCTTTCTCCCCCCAAAATGCGCAAATATAGCAACTCACGAGCTCATTCTCAAATCTCCCGTCTCGGAGTCACTCCGACTTCCACCTTCCTCACTGCATCTCAAGAGCAGCAGCAGCAACAGCAGCAGCGTCACGATGTGGGTCTTTGGATGTAAGTCTGTCTCATGGCGCATCTCTCTCGCTCAAGTTCAGAAACACTCATTCGCTCTTTTTCTCTTCTTTCTCTCCTTCTTGTAGATGGTTCCATTGTGTGGAAGACGGAATTCCCTGCGGAGGAAGCCATGTTTGGCTACGTGAAAGGCTGGCATCGCCGCTTTTGGCAAGGGACGACGGACCACCGGGGCACGAAAGACGCCGCGGGTCGCGTGGCCACGCTGATCAGCAGCAAAGACATCAAGAAATACAACGACGAGCACGCGCACCTCAAGAACGACAACATCACGTGGGGTCGGCTGTATCGAGTGCCGTACGAGCATGTGAAAGGCGCGCTCTCCAAGTTGGACCAGCGCGAGCACGGCTACGAGAAGCGCATTGTGCGCGTGCACTGCACAGACGGCCGCGTGCGACGAGCGCTCGTGTACATCGCGACTGCGGCCAACTCGGACTTCCTCGGTCCCTCTCCGCTCGACGAGATGGCGCAGCAGATCGCGACCCGTTCGGGCTTCAGCGGCACCAATTTTGAGTATCTATTTAAGCTATGCGAAGTCATGCGTTTGCTGAACGTGCGCGATCCGCACCTGATCGCGTTGGAGAACGCAGTGCTCAAGTACTCACGACCGCTTTTGGAATGGAGCGAGAACATCTGCGATGTCCAGTGAGCGACAGCGGAGGCAAGCAGCCAGGTCGGAACCCTCCTGATCGTCCCGATCACCACTACACATGTACGATAACCCAACTTGAAGGATACACAGAAGGCGGACGAACCCGGGCTCTGCTTAAAAGAAAACGACTACGACATAGAGAGCGAATGCACTCATGCGCTTATAGGCAATAGCACAGCATGACCAGTAATGAGAATGTAACTTATTTGATTCAGATCACCTGACCAAAAGGAAAAACGACCTTGTATCGCATACTCGTTCACAAAATCGGTAGCACTTCCCCGAGAAAATTAGCAGGAATCCTTCGTCCCTGCACCCCGCAGTTCTCGAGCAGGACTTTGCGACCAGCTCTCGTCTTGTGTGACAACGCTCTTTGCATGTCCTCGCACGTGCATTCAGCGATGCTTTCAGAAACGAGTTTCTAGGGGAACATGGAGAGTGGGATCCTTTCTGTACCTATTGCATGAGGTAAAATACAAAAAAAGTCCTCACTCTATTGCTCAAGACGCTCTGCACTTCAGGAGGATGATGGGGTGTCCAAGTGTCCAAATGATCGTGCAACATTGCGGGAATACTCGAGCACAATAAGCATCGCAAGAGCAGGAGTAGACATAGCAGATACACAAATCAAAACGCGATTGATACTGCTGCAACCACTACATTTTTATCCACCCTCAACATCTTTGCAGGTTGTGGTGAGAGCACGGTCATGACTCATTAGAAAATGCTCTCATGACCATAAATCAGGTCCAGCTTTGTCTAGATGACACTTTTCTTGAGCAGCTCGTCGCCAAAGTAGTCGAATTTGTTCCGTGGGAGGTTGCACCCCACGCAGCCTTGCTTCCAGCACCACTCCTCCGTGTACAGGTGCGCATACAGCTGTGGGTTGGCGACGAGGTGCTCGAACGCT
>JAASGH010000064.1:0-89847 GCA_023334155.1 Globisporangium heterothallicum | reverse complement strand
TGGTGTCTGACTTTGAGATCCCCATTGACTGGATGCCTTCTTGCTCCGATGGTTAGCATCACCGTCATGTTCACTTGGCGCAAATGTTGGTACTCCAGTTTGGCGTGCACTTTGTTCCCGTGAACGTGTTGGGCGACGTCAAGGACGAAAGCGGCACAGACGACCCGAACGTGACGAGGTAGTTCCCACGATCGCATTTCACGCCACAGGATTCCGGAGTGAACTTGTCCACAGAGGTCTTGGCAACTTTTGCGATCGCTTCTTCAACACTCAGCGGGTATCGCCCCACGACGAGCACATAGTTGCCACTCGGTAGTGCCAAGGAAGCAAATGGATCCCGGAAGCTGACGGAATGGCGACCGGAGCGTAGCGCAAAGTTGTCATCGTCGTCGCCGGCATAGATCAGATCGGCAGCGGTGAGACCACCATTGGTGTTGGCGCGGAAAAAGTACATGGCTGGGTCGATGTACGCACTCGTGCAGTAGCCGTTGAAGTCGTAGTAGTTGTTTCCATCGGCTGTTCCGAACGAAGACACTTCCATGGTAACGCGGCTGAACGATGTGAGCGAGAACGGGATGTGATCCACGCTCACGGATCCACTTTGACGCACAATGGTGCCATCCGCGACCACAGCCTTGGTGAGCGCAGCTTCTTTGTGGTACGGACATGCCGAGTACGGAGTCACGGTGTTACTGGAGCTGCATTGCGAGCCAATGTAACTTCCAGGTGACGTCACTTGCACGGCGGCTGGGGACGACACCGTGAGGCGATAGCTGCCATAATTCGATACTTTCGAGCTGCACACAAGAGGCAACTTGGACACGCCATTCACTTTCTTCACGGCGTCCGCTTTCGACATCGAGGCGGTCCCGACTGCAAGTCGATAGCTGCCTCTTTGGAGGGGGAGAAACATGTAGGAATCCGAGTCGCTCAGCGAACCGTCGGCATTCCCATAGCCACTTGGCGCATTCGAGTTACTTGCGATGATATCACCTTCCGTAATCCTGCCATCGTTCACTCGGAACAAGATGATCCGCGAGTCGATGTACCCAGCATTGCAATCGCCATTCACATCGACATAGCTGGCGGCATTGCCGTTGTTGCTGGTAACTTCCTCCATCGAGAGAATGTCGAACTCCACATCTGCGTCTTCGGGCAACGTGATGTCGATATAATCCACGGACGTCGTCGTGGCGGTCGCGAAGATGGTGCCATCGACTTTCGTCTGCGTCGTCGGCACTGGAGCAGGAGTTGCCACTGGAGTTGCCGCTGGAGTTGCCGCTGGAGTTGCCACTGGGGTCGAGACTGGTGCTGGCACTGGGGTTGGAGCTGGCGTCGGAGCCTTCGTGGCAGGCGCGTAGAGCGCGCATTTTGGGAGCAGATTCTTGGATCGAAGGTCGTTGACGATCTTGTAGCTGTTGATGGCCGTGTTTGGGCACCCACCACAGTGGTGGAGAGCGACGACCGCATTGTCTTTCCACGCGATCACCGGCGATCCAGACGACCCAGCGCGCGTATCCAGGTCATACGCGACTTGATCGGGGGCACATCCGCCGGTAGAGAGCGACGTCACTTTTCCGAAATCACTGTCAGTCTTCATCGCGATGCGCTTCCCCCATCCACTTGGGTGTTGGGGGACATAGATTCGTTCCGAGAGCTCGGCACCCGTTTCCCGGAGCGTCAAGTAGCCATATTCGTTCGACCAGTTGATATCCAGCTTGACGAGCGCGTAGTCCAAGTCGACACTGGTCGTGATGAGCGTCGCCGATTGCGCACGCACGTCGCCAGTACATGCCAATGGGGAGTTACACTGGGTGTTGCACGAGGCGCCTTGAGCATCGAATTCAAATTGCGTCGCGCTCGCATGCGCTTGCGTGGAGATGCAATGGTTGTTCGTGAGCACATGACCTTCGCACCCCACGAGCCAGCCCGTGCAGAAAAAACTACCCGTCTCCTTGTGGATCAGCAAGCGAATCACGGCTCGACTTTTCACATACGCGTCGCCGTCCAACTTGAAACACGCCGCTTCTTTCGTGTCATCGCTGCCGCACACTTCTTCCACTTCCGAGAGTTTGTTGTTCGCCGGTTGCGCCGTGTTGCGGTAGCTGTTGATCGCAAACCCCTTGCAAAACATGGGCGTCATCGCGTCGGCTTCCTTCTTCGTGATGAGTTCGACGGTCACTGAGAGCGCTCTCAAGCTGTCGGTGATAAACGGCGCCTTGGTTTCGTCCCCGCGGTAGCGGAACACGCGCTTCTCAGTGCTGTTGAGCGAAGCCGCGCGAACGATCACGACGTCGTCCGGCGGGAGATTGAAGTTGGAGAAATTCAGCGCCAGGAAATCGCCCATGGGAGCATTGATCTCGAATTTCGTGTTTGTATTTGGCGGCGGATACGCGCCTTTGTCACAACCCGCACCAATGTCCACTGCCACGATTCCCGTCGTACTATCGTTCGCCATCACCGTCGTCATCCCCGAATGCTGCCAGGACGCTGCCAAGCCGATCGCCATCACCAATCGTCGAAACATCCCCATAGTGTATAGCTTGTCTTGCTTGCTTCTGCGGTGAGGAGAGGAGGATGAAGAGGAAGTTGAGAAACAACTGTAGTCGCACTGCGAATATTTGGGAATGCCTTCGACGATGGCGGAAGCACAACACCAAGGCTGCCAGCAAGCGAGTCTTGAGGGAAGGCGTCGCGGCGAATCAACCTGACCTTCGAGTCGCGAGATCGTACATGGCTCCTTTTCCTCCGCGGGACGGGGTCAAGTCCCAAAATACCCTCCTACCCATTTGCTGGAACTCGTTTTGAAGCAGTCCATTCTGCATTTGACTGTTCTTTTGTATCGGGATGCCAAACCCAGCTCCGAATCAAGCAAGGATGGACCAAAATGGCCATGCTCTTCAGCAACGTCATGACTGCTCCTTGCACCAAAGCCGCCGTACGATCCCATTTTGCAGGAGAGGAAGGAAAGGAGTCAAAGCCACACACACCGTCCCGGAGAGAGAAAGTTGCTCACGCGTGGCGGAAAGCTTCCATCGACTATAAATACCACATCCATCCAACACACTTGGGACAGGATGGTCGCTGTTCTTGCGCGACTGACGCATTGGACACACGTTGCTGCACTCGCTGGACTCCAGTAGCTGCTTCCCCATATAGATCGCCACGAGACACGCCGCTGAAAAGATATCAACCACCGCGGATCTATTCTGATAAGGTGAACAACGAACCAACGTCGCGTGCTTCCAACTGATCGACAACGACATTCTCGGAGCCGTGCTTGCCGATGTTGCACGCTTGTTCATACAGCGAACGCCAACGCCATCGTTGCTTTCATTCTCGCTCGGAAGACTTTTCGTCAGACATACATCGATTAGAGCCAACAAAACAAGCCATTGCACACATAACATACCGTGCGTTACCGCGCCTCCAGCGAACCTACCTCAAGACCCCCACACCCTGAGACAACGCCGCAGTGGTTACCTAGACATCTAAAGACGCAAATGATAAGCTGCAAGTTGTCTACCCAATAGATCTCACTGACGCAAGCGCTCTTTTCCTAGACTGAGCAGGCGCTGAACTCGCGCACGGCGGGATACAAATTTCATCTTCAGAATGGGTGGTGTTAAAAAACACCGAGGAAAAAATGTGCAAGCGTTGGCACTGGCACTTTGGTACATCCACGCAAACACCGACCTTGAGCGAATTTGTCTGAACGTCCATGTGAAGAAGCAGGCAATACCTGAAGAGACTCCATCGCTTTTCCACCGCCACCAATCATCATCATATCAACTTCATACAATACAAAAATGCCGACTCATACCATGACACTGGATGGCGGAGGACGAAGCGAGCAGGAGTTACGCAGCGAACGCCATTTACTTCTTCTTGGCGACAACCTTCGCAGGCTTCTTCACGACGACCTTCTTGGCAGTCTTGCTGGAAGCCTTCTTGGAAGCCTTAGCTGGCTTCGAAGCCTTCGCGGCGGCGGTCTTCTTCTTCGTCGTGGCAGTCTTCTTCGTGGTTGGAGCCTTCTTCGAGGCAACCTTCTTAGTGGCAGCCTTTGGCTTCACGGCGGACTTGGCAGCAGACTTCTTCGCAGGCTTGGCAACCTTCTTCACGGTCGTGCCAGACTTGGCAGACACCTTCGCGGACTTGGACTTCTTCGCTGCTGGCTTCTTCAGCGCTGGCGCCAACTTGTACGAACCCTTGACTTGCACAAGCTTGCCAGCATCGACCGCGGTGCGGAGCGCCTTGTTCAAAAAGTGGCTGGCAAAGTTGGCCTTCTTAGCCGACACGATCTTGGAAATCGCTTGACGGGACGACCCGTTGCGTTCCTTCAGCGTACTGATGGCTTCGACGATCAAGTCGAAGTACGAAGGACCGGTTTCTCCCGCGACAGCAGGCTTGGCAGCAGCAGCAGCAGCGACCTTCTTTGGCTTTGGCGCGGCAACCACTGGCACCACGGCGGCCTTCTTCGCGGCGGCTGCGGCAGTCTTCGCCTGACGCTTCGCTGGCGAACGCGTGGACGCGGCGGCTGGCTTGTCGGCGCCAGACTTGGCGCTCGTGTCGACCTTCACTGGAGTGGCGGCAGGGGTCGCGGCCTTCTCAGCGGCAGCGGCGGCGGCTTTCGGGTTTGGGGACGACGTGGTGGCGGCGGCTTTGGTTTCTTCGGCCATCGTGAATGGTTAGCGACGGACTGCTAGAGAGCTAGAGAGCGAGAGAGCTAGAGAGAGAGAGAGAGTGAGAGAGGCTTTGACTCGTTGCGGCTTTTTCTTTACTGGGGGGGACGGAAGCGGTCGCACTTTCCAGCCAAGTTAATAGCCCCACACCGTCCCTCCCGCTTTAAAAATAGAGCGCGCGCTTTGCCCAACAAACCGAGCGTTTGCTTCCCACTTCTCATTCAAAAGCGAGTAGTTTTCGTGTATTTTTCAGGACACTGCATAGTTTACGCTAGGTGAGCTCGAGACAGTCGCTATCCTGTCTCGAAAGCAGTGGAGCAAAGACAGGACGCGATGACTGCGTGAAAGTTACAGGTAGTTTACGACTGAAAGCAACTCGTGGAGTCAGAAATTTATACGAAATTGACCCGCGAAAACGACGAGCCAATCATCGTCCAAGCGCAAAAAATTCCGCCAATCAGCGATCCGTCCGGGGAGCTAGTGCGAAAAAGTTGGATCTCGCAAATGGGGAGGGAGGAAGGAAGCGAGGGGGGTGAGCCAGCGTTTTCTGTGCTCGGTTGCTGCGAGCGGATGAGGATGGCGAGGCTCGAAAGAACGACAGGTGGCATGCCTACATTCGTGATCTTGATAGGGGACCTCGAGGCTGCTCAACAGGTCTCCACAAGTTCAACCGAGACGCTGGGGAGTGTCAAGTCGGCAGGAGCGTCGCCACCTTCGACGTCAACCCCATCGATTCACTTTTATGACATCGTTCCACGCTTTTTCGATGAAAGCAACGAAAGCGAGACGACAAGGGAACGCCAACTGTCTGGTCCCCAAACGCAGCGAGAAACACAGTGTTCGACGTGGAAGCCATCCACTGCGTTCATTCGCATGGCACGAGCAGTGTCTTTCCACTGTCGAAATGCCTCAGTCGTACGAGCATGTCCATACGAACGCAGCCACGCTCTGGAAGACACTCACACACACACACACACTGGTTATCTTGTGCCGACTTGTTTATCCAGTTTTGGTGCTGCAAGTTTCCATCGAAAATGCATTTCTGCTCTGGGCAATATATTTTCTCCCATTTTGATATTGCAGGTTGCACTAGAGCCCAAAAGAAAAAGGGGAAAACAGCATTGGATGTCCTCGTCTGTCAAACGAGACCACAGTGAACCCTCCATTAGAGGACGCGGCTTGTGACATATTTCCTCCCATTTTTGCAGATATCTTCAGATCGGATGGTGCTACAGTAGAGGGTGCAGCGTCTGACTTGGATACCAAAACGCGGTGGGACGAGGAGCAAATGACCAACGGAAGCTTTCGAGCGTTCAGGAGATATCTGCGCGTGTTGAAGAAGGATCCGACATGTTGTGACGGAAGTCCCGATCCCTCAGCGACTCCGGTCCGCTGCTCAACCACAACACTCTTTTCAGGTTTGGTTGTTGAGGAAACTCCATCGAGCTCGATGCCTGCATTCGTATCCCCAAACAGCTTCGTAATGCAGTATCGCGCCATCAACTGCGAAAACGTCTCTGTAAATAGATCCTGTGTGCAAAGGTTTTTCCAGTCCTCCGATGAGGTTTTATTCTTAATGGCGGTCGCTCACTTCGTGTCGAGTAAAAATGGCGCGCACAGAGCTGTTGGGGCACTGGTGTGGTGTGGGGGGGAACTGCGCGCGCGAGGTGATATCGCACAGAGCAAGCAAGTATCAACACCCATGGCGACGCGTCACAACGACGGTGTGCAGGAAGCGCGCCCCGTAGCAGCAGCGGTGGACCCAGCTGCTGCGCCTGCATCTGCAGCTCAGTCCACTGGCGAGGCGTCGGCAGCTGCATCCGCGACGGTGGAAGATGCATCGACGGAGGATGCAGGATTGACACACGCTGCGTCGAATGGCAAGGAGCATGGCGATGGGGAAACTGCCAATGCGGACGGTAGCGCCAAGGACGGCGATGTGGACATGGAAGAAGATGCTCAGGACGATGCCGAGGTAGGTCAGGCGGAACAGAAGGAGTGGAAACCGGTGGACCCTCAGTTCTATGCGCAGTTGAAGACGGGCGACGCCGTGGACGTGTTTTGCGTGCGCACGAAAAAGTGGCTCCCCGCGAAAATCGACGCTGTGACTGAAGCGGAGTTTGTCGTGCACTACATGGGGTGGAACAAGTCGCAAGACGAAGTGATCGCCAGGGAGACGCACGCCGCTCGCATTGCTGCACGCGCAACCGAGGCTGCAGAAGCCTGGGCAGACCATGACTTGCGTCTCGAAAGACGCAAGCGCGGTCGTGACCTGAGCGATGCTGCAGCCGAAAACGCACCGAGGAAATGGAATAGTGTGGGTTTTACTGACGCAGCTACCGAGTCCGACCTTGTGTCGACTTTCGTCGCGGCGGGTGCGACGCGATCCGGTAGAAAAATCACCAAGCGCCTCGTAAATGATGCCGCTCCAAGACGACCGCCAAGCGCCCCAGCAAAGAAGAAAGCCGTTGTTGCGCCAGAGTCGGTTGTGCTGGAAGATGATCTTTGTGCTGCCTGTGGGGAAATCGAGGATGAAGAGCTCACGAATATGATTTTGTGTGACGGCGGTTGTCTGTCGTCGTACCATTTTTCGTGCCTGGGGATCGAATCTGCGCCGGAGGGCGAGCAATGGCTCTGTGAGCAGTGCCGCACGAACGAACAGAAGTGTTTCATGTGCGGTCGCAACGGCACCATCAATGAGAAAGGTGGTGTCTTTCGATGCTCGGCCACTTCGTGTGGGAAATTCTACCACCAAAGCTGCATCAACTCGAGCGAGCTCTCTCGGCGATTCAAGCGCGCCAAAGATGGCATCGTTGACGAAGAGCAGCTCGAGTTTGACGCGCCGTTCCGCTGTCCTCGACACGCGTGTGCTGTTTGTGAAAACACGAAGAAAGGTTCCGACTACATGTGCTGTATACAGTGTCCCGCAGCGTACCACCCTCACTGTGTGCCACCCAGTGCGCGCTACAATTCGGTCGGCTTATTGTGTTCGAAGCACCCGAAGGACCGCTTGCCGAAGATCCCGGCTTTCTACTACAACGATCCAGACTTGGACACCATCACCGTGGACTTCAATCAACGGTTCCCGATGCTGTTTGTTCCGAAAACGGAGCCTGACGTTGCCGACAAAGGCGACTGCCATCATTTCCGTCTGCTGCTCAATCTGGTCGAAGATGTGCGTCAACAGGCTCCGCCGTATCGGAAGCTGACGAAAAATGTGTACACATTCAAGCAGCCCAAGGTGTTTGGCTTGGAAGACTCCCCCGAGTGTGCCTGCAAGAATCAATGCGGGGATGACTGCATCAATCGGTTGAGCTTCACCGAGTGCTTTGGTCCGGCGCCTACTCCTGGGATGAAATTCACAAAGCAAAACAAGGAATCGAACTGCATGCTGGGCGAAGAATGCGGCAACCGCGCGCTTCACCAGAAAGTGTACCCAAGCTTTGAGAAATTCCACACCCAGGAAAAAGGATGGGGACTTCGTGTGAACGAGCCTGTCAAAGCCGGCCGCTTAGTGATCGAGTACGTCGGCGAAGTGATCAACGAAGAAGAGAAAGAACGACGTCTGCAGGACCACGCCAAGAACACCCCGGAAGACAAGAACATGTACATTATGGAACTGGAGAAAGGTGTGTATATCGACGCACGCTTCAAAGGCAGCGTGTCTCGCTATATCAACCACTCGTGCGATCCAAACTGCCATCTTTTGAAGTGGCGCGTGAAGGGCGTGAACCGAATTGCGATCACGGCGTTGAAAGACATCCAAGCCGGGGAGGAATTGTCGTACGATTACCAATTCCACACCAAGCAAGCCATGGAGTGGAAATGCCACTGTAAATCGAAAAACTGTCGTGGCACCATGGCTCCCGAGAAAATCAACCAAGCACGCGAAGGTCCGGAAAAGAAGCTCACGAAAAAGGAGCGCAAGGAGAAGGAGAAACGCGCGATGAAGCAGGAAAAGATCCAGCAGAACAAAGAAGTGAGATCCACCGCGCGGCGACTTTCGCTGACGGCGCAAGTCAGTGGCGTCGGGGACTTAAATATGGGCAGCAAGGCGATTGTGCGTACGGGTCCGGCGCCGCGAGAGCTCAACTGGGCGAAACTGACTCGCCTTTTCCTGGCTCGGAATGCGACTCAAGGATTCGATTTCTTGAAGCGCAAGGAATTAAAGGATAAGAAAATCGCCAGCTCCACGACCAAGGTCAAGAAAGAAAATGGCACGAATGGCGTGGCAGAGCGTATCCTTTCCCCTGGGAGCACAGATAATGAAACAGCGTCGTCCTCGGAGGTTGCTTCTTCCAGCGGAGTTGTCAAGAAAGAAGTGTAAACATATCGACGAACCAAATGCTAAAACACGAAAAATGGTACTAGATTGTAATTATTTTTTCACGTAAGAATCTTTGCAAATGGAAAACGCGTATCTTCATCTGCTCTACTTTCGCTTCAAAAAACCTGTTTCGAAGATGCATTTCCCATGGGAACGATCTTCCTTGTCGCTTGTTTCGTTATCTCGAAAGTTTCAGCCACGATGGTTTCTTTCCCGACGCTCCTTTCGCTGCAGCGCTGGATGATTTCGGAGCTGCAGCGGCATCGCTTGTACCACTTCTCGTCTCCTTCACTGGCTCAGCTTCTGTTATAGGCAGGAATGACACAACTCAGCAACACTCCATCCATCCTTTTCGAAACACAACAGGGATGGAAAGCGAATCGGTTACCTAGTGCAATTGGCTTCGGGTACGCGACTGTCGCCGAGTTGTCCTCGCTCTCCTTTGTTTCTGCATACTCGTTGGCCACCTAAACACACATATTGGAGAAAGTCAAATCGAACACATCATATAGACACGCCACCGAATGCGTCGTGCACTCTTACCAGCTCATCGCGCAAGTAAAACCCACTGCTCATATTCTCAATGGATGGCAGTGCATCTACCCATGAGAGGTATGTAAGCGCAGCTGGGACGAGGTTGAGTTCGGCTAGTGTCTTGTCAGGGCTCAGCTTCTGCATCGGAGGCGTCACGTAAAGGTAGAATTGATGTCCCGTCAAGGAGCGCTGGAGACTCTCTTTCACATGGAGCATCACATCTTGCACCGTCTCATTTGGATGGAATGCAGCCTGCAATACAACTGACAACGAAGATCAAACCATCCCAAAGGGGTGAGTCTACAGCTAGACGCAGCAGTAGACGCAGACCAGCTACCAACCGACCTCGATCAGGGAACTGGACACGGATTAGCGTGCTTTGGAAAACCTTCTTCTTCTTCAGCTCATCAAGCTCACGCATCGCTTGGGTTCGGAAATTCTGACACGAGCAAACCAAGGTTGCATATACAATGAACCAAACACGCCTCGGCTAATCCAAAAGAACGGAGAGTGACACTACCTTTGATTTCTCCAACTCGACTCGCTTCGCTTTCAACGTCGATATCAGAATTCTAGAATCACTGGGATGGTCTTCTTCCATATCGAGATCTGAGCTCAACGCTGCTGAAGGAAGTGTGGAGTTCTGACGTCCAGGTAACGTGACATTCGTGCTCCTTGGAGGCTTTTCGTGTCCGAGGAGCTGATCCTGCTTGCTCTTGAGACTATCCACGAGCACTTCGGTAACGCTAGGTCCACGGGGTTGCGCCTACAAGCATCCGAAACGAAAATGCGACGACTGTTATCATCCGATTCGATCGCTAATCACCAGCAAATAGTGGTTGCATACCTGCATTCGAGTGATCTGCGGCTTGAAAACGTCGAAATCGGGATCGGCAGCTCTTGGCACAACGACAGCAGGTCTCTTTGCCTCCTCAATGCTCAAATCATCGGCTTCATTGTTCAGCAACCGAAATCCTTCTTCGAGTCGAGATTTTGCATCAACAGTCGAACTCAAAACAAGACACTGCGTTGCCTGGTCAAGCGAGAACCCCACGGATTCAAGGAATTCGATCCCGCCTTTCAGCGCACCAACAGAGCGCTGAAATGCTGCATTTGAGACACGAATCGAGCGCATTTTCTCATTTTCTAGATAGGACCATACAACACAAAAGTGAGCACTGTGGCACCAGATTTCTCACGAAAAGCAAGTACAAAACGAAACTACTGACCTGGATACGACAAAATATTCGCCACAATCTTCATGAGCGTCGGAATCGCTCCTCGCGCAGTCGCATCGAAGCAGTTATCGCGAAGCAACTGCAATGCATCGTAGCTGCTCAATGTCTGCACTTTCACAGATGCATCCACTGGGCTTAAGCGAGTGTCGGCGTCATCGGCAGCAGCAGACTCCTGCATTTCCACGTCGTCACTTACGGGCGGTGGCTGTGGAACGCGGGCAGGAGCTGGAGGAGGGGATTGCGCTGGAGAAGCTCCTGCTTGTGGCTTCTCTTCCAGTGTTGGCTGAGGGATTGGCGCACCAGATGGACTTTCAGAGGATGCTCGTGCTGCCGCCGCGATTGGACGCGGACTCGGCGGTACTTTGCTTTGAGAAGCCTGGACGCGAAAGATCGCGGAACCACTCACAATTCCCAGCTCTAAGAACGTACCCACATGAATACAAGTCAGCGATGCGGCAAGATCCTTTTGACGCCACTTTCAGAAGTAGAGCTATATTGGGTGCATATATATGTGTGTACGCACCTTTCAGATTCGTGCCGGCAAAAGCGTCGGCGAGTATTTCTCTCTGCAGGAAGCTCAGTGAAAACTAACATACCACAGCGTCACCCCCTTCACATCATTAAGATCACCTTCCAACACCATGGCGAATGCCATCCACTGAACACAACAGCACGCTTACATCCAGTCTCGACGGGAGCAGCTTGAAGAACTCCAATATGCTTTCAATCGTGGCGTCATTTGCAAAAGACGACTGCACGCGCTTGCCATCGACCATCTGCACACACACGCGCACCTGTTGCGGCGCGGCTTCCACCGCACTCCTAACCTGTTGCAGCTCGAGGGAAGCATTGTTCGAGACCCCCGTCAATCGGAATGGGATCGACAAGTCCACGGGACGGTTGCGGTGCAAAAGCTGGTACTGCATCGACTCTGCAAGCTTGAATTGACCGCGCGCGTCTTCGAGAACTTGAAACTAATTTGCACGTCCAAACAAAACAAAACACACACACACAACAGGAGGTTTGGCACAAAACGCACACAACATGGCTGCGCATATACACCGACAGCTAGTGCTACCATCGTGGTCCCTGGCGTCACGCGCACGCGCTTGCTTTGTCCATTGAACTCGATATTCAACGCCATATCTTCTTCGCTCCGTAATCCCCAAATGCTGTCTTTTTTTGTTTTTCGACAACCAAACCGGGAATACCGGTTTCAAGGTCGACAAACCGGTACATATGTCGAGTTAAGGCAGGATGTTGTCGATTTTGCGCATTGTGGTGCGATAACGCACAGATTGACACCAGTGACTTAAGACAATCGACAAAGACATTCGCAGCATGCACTCCCAAACTTTCGGTAATGGTGTAGATTTGCGATTTGTTCATCGACCGAATGCATGCTGCCACTTACGCCACGAGAACTACTCAAATAGAATCCAGAAGCCTACACTCTCTTGCCGCCTCTACCATCCCGTTCGTTATCTATTGCTTGTAGTGGTAACGCAGGTATGGGAGCTCAATGTCTTCGCCATCGGCATCCATCGCACAGACCTCCAAGATCAAGTACTTCAAGTTTCGATCGATGGGCTTCTTCGTCACGGTTTCCACCAACTCCGAGATCTTCATCGCCATCCGCTCTTTCGATCGGGACTTCGCGGAATACATGGCGTACAAGATGGTGACGCCATACGAAAGCATCGACACCTCGGCTTCATACTCTTTGTCAAAGTACGCCAAAAACTCCTTCAAGGTGATGTCACCGATGTCGACTTCAATGCGGTCCCACGCAGTCCACTTGTACTCTTCGCCCTTCAACATCGTCTTCGTTGTCTTTGGTTCAATCGGTTCCGAGAATGCGAAAAGTGGGAGAGCAAGATTGACAAAGCCGTTCTTGAAATGATCCAGTGGCTTGTCTTGGAACACTTTCAAGAACTCAAAGCACACGAGACCGGTGACCAGAGCAGTAGTTGTCGCGATCGCTGGGATAATTTTTCCGGCGATAAAACGAGACTTGTGCATGTCAGCTTCTGGGATTTTGTAGGACCGAGCTCGCAGATTCGACGTCGCGACAATGACTTCCATGTGACTATCATCGTCCTTGTCGAACTCAATAGGCTCCATGCGGTAGCCACCTAAGCTAGATGGCGTAGGCAATGCATTCAAAATGTGCTCCGCTTGGGCATCAGGATTATCGAGTCTTGGAGCATTCGAGTCCTCTTTCATTTCAGCATCGGATGCCGCAATCTTGACACCCTCGCGTGGTGCAAACGGTGGAACATCAATGCCAGACAAAACCTTGATGATCGCTTCTCGGTCGTAGTGTCCTTCCAGTCCGTAGTTCTTGGCTCTGCTGTTGGCAACAGCCACCACAAAGTCTACGTGGACAGAGTCATTGACATCAAACTCAACCGCAGTCGGAGGACGCTTTGGACCCGACCAGAACGGAGTGCCAGAAGTAGTGACTTGGTCGAGCGGGAAGTTGTAGAGCAATTGCTTAATCTGGTTGCTGAAAAGCTCCTCGAATTTGAAACGAGCCCACGAAATGCAGTCTTCGAAAGAGAGTGGGCGTTGATCGACCAACGATTGCTTAAGACGCTCAAGCGTTTCAAGCTTGGTGTTTTGTTGGTCGTTCAGCTGCTTAAGGAACTCTGGTCCGGATAAATACTGGTTGACATCCGATGGGGCTTGGAAGAACTCGCCTTCAAACCAATCACGAGCCCATTGAAGCGTATGTTCGATAGCATTCGGGAAGTTCTTCAACGTACAGATTGGGATACTCTTCTCGGGTGGATCGCGAGACGCACCGTAGTTCTCAGTTTTGTGAGGCACAACAATCTGCGTGTTGCCCTTCGTTCCTAGCGTTCCAGACTCGAGCATTGGCAAGCCATAGAACAAGCATCTCTGGTCCATGTAAAGACGAGCTTCGACGTTGTCAAGCGCAGTGCAGACGCCAGAAAGAGACTCGAAGAAGTCGTCGTTGAACTGCGCTTCGGAGTCTGCACCAACACGTGCGACGTATGACTTGACATTCACCTCCGGGTTCATCTCCGTGATCGCTCTTCCAGCGACTGTCGATTTTGCTTGCTGCACATCTTTCGAGCGGAAAAGAAACTGGCGGTTCAAGTTGGACTTTTCGATCGTGTCCATATCAGTAATATGGATCACGCTGTCCTTGCCCGTCGAAACACCCATCATAGCCCAATTTTTTAGCATCTCGCAACCAATCGCACCAGCTCCGACAAGGAACAAGCTCAAGTTCTGGATTTTTTCTTGAAGGGTCTTTCCGAACACAACGATTTGGCCGTCGTACCTCGTTCCAGCAGGTGCAAACTCCTCTGTGTCTCCAGAATACACAGAGTCAGGAAGACACTCCACGGCGTCAAAGTAGAAAAATTGCTGGATAGGAGTAAATTTGCCGCTGCACGCCTTGAGTGCTTCTTGACCCACAATCCCTCCGAGGAATGCAGCCATAGGAGAGATCACGCCGGACGCACCTGACGCTAAGCCACAGATCACTTTCTTTGCTTCTTCGGTCTCAAGATGGTCGATGGCGAAACGTCCCGAGGTTGCAGCATCGTTGTTGAGGGCAACTGCGATAGCGTACACTTCTTCGGCGTCCTGGATCGACCCTGGCTTCGGGTAGCTTCCTTGGTTCTTCTCCTGGTATGCATCTAACGCCTGGAATGCGAAATGAAGAAGCTCCGAGCGATTGAACTTCGCAAAGTCGCTGATGAGGAATTCGCCCGGTGCTGCAAGCGCCTCCGTCAGAGACTTGAATTTGACAGTCAGTGGCTGCTTCACTTGAGTAACATATCCACCAGCAGATGGAGAGCCGTTCGCGAAAAGCTGTTGGTCTTCTTCATCGAGGGTGTCGAGCGTAAAAGTGAATGGACCAGTCACGGTAACTTTTCGTGCCTGGCACTCATTCAGAAACGGGAAGCCCTTGATCTCACGGAAAGTGACGCAGTCTCCAGTTTCGAGCTGGTGGCGGGTATCGTCGCTCACCGTCACGAGTGGAGGCGTGCTGTTGGAAATGGACGCCACCATGCAGTTCACAGGCTGCTCGCCATCTCGGTCGGACACCACGAATTCGTCTCCAAAGTCGCAGAAAACCGATCCAAACACACCGCGCGCCTCCGTCGACACAAACGCAATCGAGTGGGAGTGGCAAATCTGGTTGATTCGCTGGGATTCTTTCAAGGTTGAGTTGACGAGCACCACAACCTATGTTTGATCACGCAAAAGCACAAAACGTAGGTTGATGTGTCAGTACGTGAAAGCACGGTCTTGCAAGATAATTACATGCGAACAAGAAAAGAGACAAACGTACCCGAAATTGCTTGAGGAAGGCTTCGTTGATGTCGCCCGAATGGTGGTGCACATGGACGTATGGGTTCAACTCCGCGAGTTTCTTGGACGACGCTTGAGCACGCGGTTGGCCAATATCGTTCTCCGTCAAGTAGAACTGGGACGCCAAGTCGAGGTGCGACGCTGGCGTATCGTCGTGCAAAGTCACACTCTTGACACCGGCCAAGATGATGTTTTTCGCGATCTCCACACCAAGCCCATTGAGCCCAATGATCAAGACGTTCGCGACCCCCATGCGCATTTGCGCTTCATGACCCATCACATACAGCTGTCGGCTGTACAGACTCTCGTCGATCTTCGGTCCCCCTTCATCGACGTCCATTGCGTTGTCTGTGACATTCACCAAATTGCGCACACCATCAGCGGTTTCATTCACATCGCCGGCGGTCACAACTTTTGCGCTCATGACTTTTTGTTTCGTATCTTCAAAATACAAACAGAGGAGGAGGAGGGGATTCGAGTCGCTGTATCGCGTAAAAGTGTGCTACGAAGAAGGAGAAGGTGCTGACCTTTTATTCAGACGAGCACCACCTTTTTCTTTCTTCTTCCTTTTTACTTTCTGCAGCAGGAGTTCACGAAATATCAGAAGATACTGGAGAGAGAGAGAGAGATCCGTCGTTGCGATCTGAGGGGATCCATCCACATACACACAAAAAGCGCAGCCGTTAGCACAAGCACATCGTAGCGCGGCATCACCCATGGCACACGGTGAGGCAGACGCAGTGTCCCTATACCAGCTCGCTGTGCAGCTTAGGATGACCCAGATTTCTCTTGCACGTACCGCTGCTTCCTGGTTGCTTCTTGATTGTGTGTGTTCGAGATTGTTTGCTGCATTCGATCTGGATGAAAAACGCGTTCGTTCGAAGCAGCTCCTTTTTGGCCAACCATGCTTCATGCTGACTGGTTTCACCCAATCAGGAGAGGATGTCTTTTTGAAGCAAACTGGAGCGAGATGCAGGTTGCATTTGTTTTCATAGGGTATGTTCTGATAAAGGCACACTCCGAGCGAGTTGACGGTTGTGTTGGATAGCATCGATCGATTTAAAAGGGGTACGGTTTTTATAAAGAAAGATCCAACTGCAACATGGTCACTCCGAAGTGCAAAAGGTTGCGTAACGAGCAGGTTACGCTTTCAATTTGTGCCTCGCTGTGATTGGTCGAAACGAAGTGCCATCACTCCCACGGTTGGTGTCTTCTCTTGCTAACCGGTTAAGCTGTTTTGTCTGAGTGTTGGTTCGTTTGCTCTCTTTCGATTGGCTGTAAATGTGGACCTCAGATTCGGTCAAATGAGACACTGTGTGTTCACGGAAACAAAGAACGGGTTCAACGTCGCATTCATTTTCTCTGGTGGCGAAGCAAAAAGAAGCAGCCGCCACAGTCACCCCCAGCACTCGAAGCAAAGGCAGTTGCAGCACTCAACGCGCGCACACACACGACCGTCAATACGAACCAAGATGGCCAGAAAGAAGTCAGGTGAGCTGTTCCTCCGCATTGGATTGCGATTATGATCCTTTTAGTTGACTGGGTTGAGAAAAAAGATATATGGATCCGGTGACAATTGCTGACCCTGCGCTGCTAGCAGGAGCCCGCAAGATGCGCGAAGAAGAGGAAGACTTTGACGACTCGGTGTCGATGGCGTCGGTCGAGACAGGGAGAACGCATGCATCGGACGACGCCGAGTTCTATGATTCGTACACGAAAGACGATGGCGACGATGCAGACATTGACGAAGCGATTGAAGAATTGACGGAGAAAAGGTCGGTGCGCTGCTAGTGATACTGCTGCGGTCAATCTCGCAGCGATTGCAAATGCGTTGCAGAAACTAAATGTGGATGGTATTTTGTATGCGCAAAGGACAACAACACGCGTTGCTGCTCTTGAAAAGCTGAGCGGTCACCTCTCGCAGTACTTGCCCCCGGATAGCATCAGTGAAAGGTACACCGCAGCATGATGGTGTGACCAAGCACTCCATATTAAGGTGTTAACATCTGTTACTCTGCGACTCCGTATGCAGCTTTGTGACGAATGTTCTCAGTTGCCTTCGCAAACCATCGGAAGACGAGGCTCTCCATGGAGCACGAATCCTTGCAATGATGTCGGTAATCTTGGGTGGTGATGAAGAGCGATTTTTCCAACGCGCATGCAATGTACTGGAGCCTCTCGCGAAAACCTCGCGCAGTCCGACCGTGAAGGCAGCAGTAAGTTTTGTGTGTGTTTATCCCTTCGTATAAAGAAGATTCCCCGGTCGCTCATCTGGAATGCGTACTGTGTAGAGCATTCAAGCGCTTGCGCTGATCTGCTTCGTTTGCAGTGTAGAAGAGGAAAACGCGGAGTCGTTGATGACACTTTTCGAGAAATACTTCGATGCGAAGATTGTGGGAAGCATTTGCTCTGTGGCACTGGAAGCGTGGGGACTGCTAGCGTCTTCCTTGTCGGATGAGGACTTGGTCAATGACGAATATGTTGACAGGTACGCACTGAGTGCAGAGAGAGAGAGGCGCTGGATGTTGATTCTAATCAATTGTGCGCGTTTCCTGGTTGGTTTCCCAGATGCCTGCCTCGATTCTTGGCGCTGCTCACGCACATTGACGTTGAAGTCCGCTCGGCGGCTGGCGAAAACATCGCTTTGCTGTACGAAAGCGCGCAGAAATGCGGCTCGACATTGCCGTACGACGAAGAGATCGTTGAGAAGTTCCGCGTCATGAGCAAAGACAGCAGCAAGAAGAACAGCAAAAAGGACCGCAAAACGCAGCGCATGGTGTTTCGCGATGTTCATGCGACCCTCGCGGTACGTTGCCTGATCCTATACGTTATTTCGAGCGAGTGGTTGCCTTCAACTCACCTGGTGTGACTCTTGCTTTCACAGAACGGCGAGTCTCCGCAAGTGTCGTTCTCCGTGAAGAACGAGGTCCTCGATGTCAGTTCGTGGGGATCGATCAAGCAGTTGGAAGCCATCAAGGGCACGCTTCGCACCGGTTTCCAAGAGCATATCAAGTACAACAACGTCGTGCGCTCGATTCTGGATTTACCCGAGTCTTTGGAAGAGCGGATAATCGACAGGGTGGGTCTTTTTTATTCTCTATGCGACGTTGTTATTTGGCGCTTACCAGCTAACGCTGATGCCGAAAATTGACTGTTGTTTGTAGCGAGGCATTTTTGACAAGAAGTCGGCGTCGAGAAAGCAAAAGAGCAACGAACTCAAGGGCGATCGCAGACGGAAGCAGCACATACAAGATGCGTTTTATGATGACGAATAGAAAAGCGTTTCCGCTTTTGCTGTTGTTAGATGAGACGCTTTCTCTGTCGCCGAGGGACAACCCCCATATCATATAAAGCATCGAGCATATTCTACATAAAGACACACATTCCATTTGTTGCGTGCCAGGTGTGCAATGCTTGAAACCCATGATCCGTTGCTATCTTCTGCATCTCATTGATTTCGGAAAGACGTCGTATCCATCAAGGTCTGCAAACAAGCACCACAGACATGCGAGAAGATCGCAGAAGGAATTTCTTGTCTTTGCGAGATGCGGATGTTGATAACGAATCATCTCCGGGAATTCCTTTCCAAACGAGCAGCGCTTGGTGACGTTCACATAGCTGCGGAAACCTCACGCGAAGAAAGGAAGCAAACCAGAAGAGCAAGGGAATGGAAACTAGAAACACACCAGAAGTCTATGAAATACATCCATGCATTGTTAACCACATGCAGAAAGAAACCAAATAGAACCTAAATCCTCCAATACATCACCACCTCCTCTTCCTCATGCATACGAGAAATAGCAGGATGGGAAAGCAAGCACCTGCAGATCGCAACCCACTGTTTTTGCTGTTGTTTGTTGCTTTTCGTGGCGGGTCGAATGGCAACCTGTTCATTCCTTTTTCACCTCCGCAGGGTCTTTCGCTGGCGCGGGAGACGCGCTTCGGCTGCGGGAGCGAGAGCGACGGCTTTTCTTCGGAGATGGCGAGCGGGAACGGCTTCGACTCGCACTCTTGCGACGACTGGATGTACTCGCTTTACGGTCGCGGGAGCCACTGCGAGAGCGAGATGGAGAACGCGAGCGGCCCTTACCTTTGCGTCCTCTGCTTCGACTTCGACTTCTGCTTCTGCTCTTGCTTCGACTCGTATCACGATCGCGGGGGCGGTTGAACATCCGCTCTAACTCGCGCTGCATCGATCGCGGCACCGTCTTGATGTGCATGAAGTTGCAGTATCCACCACGGTTGCACGTTCCTTCATCGAATTGACGGCATCTCGCTTCTCTGAAATCCGTCACAGGCGAGAACTCGCACACCAGCGGACGCCCAGCGTAGAACCGACCGTACAGCGACTTTTGAGCAGCCGCGGCGTGCTCTTCGTCTTCAAATTTAGCATACATATTGCCAACCAAGTGATCGCCGAGGTTGTCACAGATGTTCAGCTCTTCGAGTCGTCCAAACTTGCACAACTCTTCAAACACTTCTTCGTAGAAGTCTTCAAAGTCTTCATCGACTTGCTTCTGGTCAAGCACCGACGGGTCGCCATTTTGCGCAATGATTTGAGAAATCGGGTTTTGATACATGTGGCTCACGAGGATCGTCTGACTGAACACGGGCTTGTTATGCAAACGCGAGCAGCGGTCGCCGTGGCGGCACGCACCGATCTTGAAGTAGAACGGGCAGTTCACACGGTCTTCTTCCGTGCCGTGAATGCGCGCGAGGTGTTCCGCGCCACCACCGCTTTGTTCGCCACCGCCACCTCCTCGACGTCCCATGCGGTCGCGATCGCCGCCGCCTCCTCTGTTGTACCCTCGTCCATTGTAGTTCCCGTAGCCTCTGTCTCTGCTGCGGTCGCGGCCGCGGCCCCTGTAATCGTCACCACCGCCACCACCGTATCGACTGCTCATGCTTCCCTTCTACCAAAGCACCACTTGGCCGGTCTTCTGGTCGAACGCGAGTCCGCAACAGGGGAAAAAAGAAAGATATCCGGCACATGGGCGGCCATAGAAACCTGTAGAAACCTGCAGAACACATCCGCGTTCGTAAAAACAAAAGCGTAAAAACGTTTCATTCGCGTAATTACACATTTCACCCAATTGCATCGTTCATTTTGGCACCAAACGGGTTTTGGGTGGTGGGTGGTGGAGAAAACTCTTGAAAATTCAAATCTCGGTTTGGGCTTGAAGACGTGCGAGCTGGCTGATCCATTCTCACAAGATCATTGCCAGGAATGCGGAACGGTGGCGTGGGCAACAGACTCGCGACGGCGCTCCAGTACGAGGACGAGGACGCGCGGTTCTTGCGACTGCAGCGAGAGCAAGAAGCGGCCAAGTATTTATGGTTCAACTCGTTTGTGAAACCCGACGGTGAGCAGTGTGTGTGTGCTCTTGATCGTGTGAATGTGTGTGTGAAAGCATGCAACGGTGCTCAACGCTGCTGTTGTCTTTTGTCTTTTTTGGTGCGATAAATACAGACGTTCTGGAAGCGAGCGAGCACCAACCAAAGTATGAGTTTAGCGTGACGGGCAAAAAGCGAATTAAATCGGGAACACGCACCGTGACGATTGGTACGATGCAACTTTGTAAAGAGTGCACCCTCATGATGTGCACGCTTTGTGGTCGTCTTCGCTCACATGGCGCTAATGTAAATGTCTCGGTGCGATTGTGGCTTTCGACAGGCACGAAAGTTGAAATCAACGGGAAAGACGTTGCGATATTTAAGAATTATGGTCAGTTTTACGCGATTGACAACACCTGTCCGCATCAGGGTGCATCGCTACACCTTGGAGATATCGAGGATATTGATGGGATGGTGTGTGTGTCGTGTCCGCGCCATCACTGGCCATTCTCGCTAGAAGATGGGAGTTGCTTGGTCCCAGTGAAAATCCAGGCGCAGTGGCATCCAGTTCAAGTGCGGACAATGCGCGATGGATCGACGAGACTCTTTGTGGGGTTTCCAGCACTTACGGATACGTTATTTTCAGATGATGATTTTTGAAGTCGAATTATGTATGAGCTTGTCGACCGCTTTTCTCCCATGGCAGCGTTAAAGATGTTCCTCGACTCTACGATTATATATTTAGATACCGACTCGGTTCTCACCAAATCGATGGGGATCAAGCAAAGCAAGAGCAGCACCTCCCAGCCAGCGCCTGTGGCGCTTCTGGAAACCACTGCCGGAGTTATTGTGCGCATTCCAGATCCTGCCGGTGGTGCTGCCACTTTTCACCACAATCCAAGGTTTGTTGCTCCTGTAACAGTCTCTGACATCCTGCAGCACGAGGACGACGGAAAGAGCCAATCGATTCCAGTGGGAAAGCAAGTGATGGTTGCAAGAACCGGGATCAAGAACCAAGCGCTCAAGGGCAAAGTCGTGTATGTGAAGAAGCCACCGCGTCAGCAGGACAGACCAGACCCTCGAGACACCTAGTGGAACGTAATCAGCAGATATAGGAGATTATCCAACACGAAATACCAACAACCAGCTCTATTCATTATGGTGGGCTACTGAAAACAGCTTCACAGAGCCGAGTGCAAAGGAGTCTTCACCCTCCTCCCTCCCTCCTCCTCCGACGACGACTCACAGTGATTTCCAACCACGGAGCTGCTTGTTGATGCGTGGACACTATCACATACAGAATTTACTTCAATTCTTCGCAAAACCGGCAGATACGCGGTCAAAATCTAGAAGGTCTCCGGTGTTGGTACCGAGCACCAAATGCCTATCATCGTACTGAGCCGAAATAAACTTCGCGGAGGGCGTTGGGGGAGTGAACCAACGCACTGGGTTTGGCGAATACCATCTCCAAAGCGCAACCTACAAAGCAAGAGAACGCACAGAAACCATTTATTCTTTTGCGCTCAAAGAAGGCATACATGGGGGTTGAGTGCACGGAAACACTTACGTTTCCGGATTGCGAGACAGTCACGAGCTTGCGGCTGTCAAACTGTAAAGATTTCACGCCACCGTGTTCAAAATTGCTGAATGTGCAGAGAGATTGCTGGGTTCGCACGTCCCATGCCTCCATTCCTTGCTTACTGTAGCCGGCCACGACGACTGTTTCATCCATTTCCAGCGCCGAGATCTCGCCTCCGCACAAAGCCGACTTGGACAAGATCTTGGCCGTCTTCCCGCCCCACCAACGGACTGTGCCTTCTCGTCCAGCTGACCACAAAACTCGTCCCTTTGTGTCCGTGTTGAGAACCGCATCTGCATGAACAGGCGATTAGTCGTTAAAGCAAGAAAGAGAGAGAGGTGCCATATGAGAAGGGTTTGCACGAGTCGTACCAGGATGACCAGCAAGTCGATGCGTTAGACGACTGCTTCGCAAATCGAATACACGAATGAAGCCACACGAAGTACCGCACACCAACGTGTTTCGGAAAAGCATCAAGCTCGTAATTTGCGGGTTGGCGTCTCTCTGAGATCGGGGAAGCGCAGATTTATGGATTTTGGAAGCTGGAATCGAGACGATCACTTCGCCTTTTGTCACATCCCACACGTTCGCTTCTCCCTTTTCAGTAGAGGTCGCTAAATGGAGGAATGTGCCGTCGTTGTGGTCAATGCGAACATTCATAACTTTGTCTCTCGACCTGGTCCGTATGAATGGAACCATACCGAGCGTCGATCGATGTGAGATTGTCGACGTAGGAGCGACACCGATCTGTGGGCTCGAATCAAAATTACGACTATCCATTGTTGCAAAGTCCCAGACTCGCACTGTGCCATCCGAGCACCCAATAGCGAGAGCGTCATTGCAGGCGTGGTAGCACGACGCGCCGTTTTGCACGATCGATGACCGAAGCCGTTGCTTCTCCAACGACCATAAATAAAAGTTGGCGCGATCATTCTCCACACCACCAGTAAGAATCTATGGCAATAACACAATAAACGATGGTCAGGACCTCGATAGCCTAGTGCGTTAACGAAAGGTGGTACGTACACGAGTGTCTGGGCTTCTCGTGTACTTGTTGACCAGGATCTTGGTATTATCGAACGCGATCGGAGTCGCCTTCTGGCTTTCATTGCGTAGCTCTGCAACATCCGCGACGCAGAACGACTTTGGCTGACTGTCCAGCCATTTATTCTCCAGCGTCATCCATTTCAAATCGTTCACATATTCACGCATTGACGTGCGCTCGTTCAGCAGGGATGCTCGGATCACTGGAGGTGATCCCCGACGGTTCACATTTCTATGTATCATCCATGGGGAAAGCACGAGAAATTAGCCAGTCGATCGTATCAATGCGCCAGAAACTACTAGTTTCTGCTCCTGTACGTACGGAGAAGGTACATCAATTTCTCGGTAGCAATAGGAAGAGGCTCGACGAAAGCAATTCAGCAACAGCGGCTGATACGGCACCCCCGCAAGAATCTCCCACACCACAGGCTTCATCAGCTCTCTCGCCCAGCTTTTGTTCAACGTGACTTCTCGACACCGAGCAAAGGAGCAGCACACACACACAGAACAACAAAACAAACATGTGAATACCAAACGCACACTCCAAACACATTGCCGTATGCAAACCAAGCTATCCAAGAAGAAAATGACACATCCGAAGAAACAGCAGTGTCCTCCTCAACACGTCTCTCCCTCAATGATCATTTGCTTCTTCCTTCCACGACGTACCTAATGCGAGTGTGTACTTCGATCCGAGGAACGCGAGCACATGCGCGAGCAGCACTGGGTTCTGCAGCAGCACCTGGCTGCTCGCTGCGGGCGTCACGCTTCTATCCACGATCGCATCGTTCGTGGCAGCAACAGGTGGGTCTGACTGCTCCGCCATCATCACTCAATCGCTCTCTCTTCCTTTCTTGTCTTGCTGGTTCTTCCTTTTTTTTCGCAATGCTCAAGAAAAGTGTGTGCGAGAGAGCGAGAAGATTAGAGGGAGCAGCTCAGTCGGGTCCGTTTGTGGCACCAGTCAGCGGTAATCGTCACCAGCTGAGAAGCAGCTGCTTTTCAAAGAGCTGTTTCACGCATTTCAGGACGGTCTCTGCGAACTTGTAGCTCTTGGAGAAGTTTCGGATTCGAAAAAAGGACCGAAGATCCACGAGACATCCGCCATGTTTCGTTTGCTTCTGTTTCGTCCAGAAAATACCATCATGTTGAGATATTGTTCCTCTTATCATCTCAGATCTTCATACTGGGTCTTGAAAGCAGCAAACACTGATTTCGGGACTGCATCCCTACTTCAATGGCAGATCGGACACCAACGAGGGACGACCCAATGTTTGTTTTTCGGGACGTAGCTGCGACCGTATCGTTCGTTATCTGTGGTTTTCCGAAGAGCAGGAGAGAGGGGGACGGAAGCTCCAAAGGAAGGAAAGGAAAGGAAGGAAGACCGGTTCGAGTCGACTTTTCAAGAAGCAACGATGTCGTCAAGTGAAGATGACCGCAACCTGTCGGAGGACGACGACGTGTCGGAAGACGAGATCCCCGAGGAAGAAGACGACGTCTCGGAAGACGACGTGGAGGAAGCGCCGGTGAAGAAGCGCAAGGGCGGCGCGAGCGACGCGAAGCCGAAACCAAAAAAGCGGCGCAAACCCGTGAACAAGTTCATCGAAGAGGAAGCTGACGTCGACGAAGACGAAGAAGAAGAGGAAGACGACGAAGATGGCGATTTCTATCGCTCGGAGCGCGCGCTCGCCGAAGAAGCCGAGACCTCGTACCGCTATGAACCGCAAGATCGCACCCAGTACGATGATACGGAAAGTGCCGAAGAAATTGTGAACCGTATTAAAAAGCGCCACCACCAAAGTCGCAAGCAGTACGACGAAGACGACGAAGGAGGGGACATGATGCAAAGCGATGTCGCGCAACAGTCGCTGCTGCCTTCGATTCAAGATCCGCGTATGTGGGTGTTTAAATGCAAGGTGCGACTACCATTTTTTTTATATATTTGGACTTTGAATAGGTTCGAGCGCTCACACTCTCTCTCTCTTGTCGATGTCGGTGGTGTGTGAACTGTAGCCTGGTCGTGAACAGCACCTTGTGATCGCTATGATGAACAAGTTTTTGGAGTTTGCCCGACGTGGAGAGCCGATGAACATCAAGTCCGTCGTTGCGTCCAACTCCAAAGGCTTCATTTACGTTGAGGCAGACCGCGAACCTCATGCTAAAGACGCCCTCAATGGTCTTCGTGACGTGCAACAATATTCCATGAAACTGGTGCCTATCCACGAAATGACCTCCGTCCTCCATGTCCAAAAGCTGCGAAAGCCTCTTACTGTTGGCGCCTGGACGAGGATGAAGCGCGCTGGGCTGTATAAAGGGGACTTGTGTAAAGTCTTGGAGATCCTGGACAACGGTGCTCGGGTACGTGTCCTTTCGCTACGGATCTCTCCAAATCGGTTTGCTTCGTCGCTAACTGTGTTTCTTCCTACCTGATCAGGCGGTCGTTAAAATGATTCCACGTCTCGACCCGATTGTGCTGGGTGGTGGTGAGCAACCCAAGTACAAGAAGGGTCAGCGTCCACCTCAGAAACTGTTCAGCTCCAACATGGCGCACGGTCTCGATGTTGTTCGTCGTCGTTATCCTTCCACGGGCGAGATGCTCGACTCTTTCGACAACGACTGGTACAAGGATGGCTTCTTGATTAAGGAAGTGAACATCACTACCATGCTGCAGATGGAAGATGTGAACCCCACGTTGGACGAAATCAACAAGTTCTCTTCTATCGGAGGAGGGGATGAAGATGGAAACGATGACTTGCTGGCTTCAGTGGAGGCTGATGACTGGAAAAACAAGGTTGATCTGACAAAGGGCGACACAGTGCGTGTGATTGAAGGCGACTTGATCAATCTGATGGGTGTGGTGTTGAGCACCAACACCTCCAACGACACCGTTCGAGTTATGCCACTGCACGAAGAAATCAAGGATACGATCCTGGATTTCCAATTGAAGCAATTGATGAAGTACGTGAAAGTCGGCGACCACATTAAGGTTGTCTCGGGGATATATTCGGGGGAAACAGGAACCGTCGTTGCAGTGGATGATTCGGATGGATCACCTGTCGCTATTGTGCTGGTCGACAGCATGGCCAGAGAAATCCAAGTTCGCGTACGGGATCTCCAAGAGTCTGCTGAAGTATCTCATGGTTTGGATTCGTTCAAGGGGAAAGAGCTTTACGATCTCGTGGCGGTACGTACTGTTTGGTCTCAACTTTGTGCCCTGTGATCTCAAAGCAACTCACAAGCACGTTTCTTTTCAGCTTGCCCACGGCGATGTCGGTGTGGTTACTCATGTCGGGCGGGACGGCTTCTCGGTCTTATGTCAGAATGGTCAGTCTCGCGAGATTTCCGATCAGGAAATCCAGCGAAAAATGGTTTCTTCTCGAGCAACTGCCGCGCTAGACAAGAAGCACAACCACGTCAGTGTTGGAGAAATGGTGAATGTTGCCGAGGGACCTCATGCAGGCCACAGTGGGACTGTGAAGCACATTTACCGCACCTACCTGTTTTTGCACAATAACCGAATGACAACAAACGCTGGTATCTTCGTTGCTCGCGCTCGTCAAGTGGTGTTGTCCGGAAGCAAAGCGCGGTCGGATATGATCCAGAACTCGACTGTTCCGCGAATGGACGCTGGTGGCATGCAACGAGGACGTCCTGGAGCACCACCCCGAGGCGGTCAACGCGAGTCAGAGATGATCGGCAAGACTGTGAAGATCAAGAAGGGTCGCTGGAAAGGATACATTGGTATTGTTGTTGATGAAAGCGAGCAAAAGGTGAAGGTGGAAATCCATTGTAAGGCGAAGGTTGTTGATGTCGACAGACTTCATGTCACCCTTGCTGGCACCAGAGACGGCATGATCCAGGACAAACCGCGTTACAGCGGCACTCCAATGACTGGCGCGACTCCTCTGCCATCACAGACTCCACTTCATGGAAGCGCTATGACTCCAATGGCTACTCCACTGCATCGTGGACTGGGAACGCCTCAATCATCGTCTCGTACGGGTGACGCGTGGAATGTTGCGAATGATGATGCTTTGCTGGAAACGCAACTGAACCAGGAAAAGGACATTACGCACGCAACAAGCTTTGGGACACCTTTGGATCCAGTTGCTCCGTCGGGAGATATCTTGGGCAACCGATCGTTTGTCAATCCTGCTACTCCAATGGCTCCAAGATCTCCAACGAGAGACATGATGCCAGTGACTCCTGCTGCGAACCCTACAACTCCTGGATTGAACCCAACGACGCCAGGCTTGCAGCCAAGAACTCCCGCATATATGCTAAACCCAACGACTCCTGGTCTGAATCCCACCACTCCTGGTCTCAACCCAACTACACCAGCACACCTGTCGGCTGCGACACCTGGACTTGGACACGATCATCACAGTGGCATGGAGCCGATGACGCCAGGATTTAACCCAACAACCCCTGGTCTGTCAGCGATGACTCCTGGTCTGAACCCTGTCACTCCAGGTTTGAACACTCCAGGCTACCATCACAATCCAATGACTCCAGGTGCATTTGGCATTGCGACTCCGATGAGTGGACTTGGACGCATGAACTCTGCGGTGACGCCAGCCGCCACTCCAGGTATGATGAGTGGATCTGGAGTCCCAATGACTCCAGCGTACCACCATGAACCAAATGAGTATGGAGGTTCGTACTCGAGTGGTGAAGTGACATGGAAGATGAAGGGCGTTGAGGTTGAAGTCGTCGATGGCGAATACAGAGGCAGCATTGGAGTGATCGCAAGCGTGAGCGGCAACTCGTGCTCTCTCGACGTGGATGGCCGCTTTATCAACGTTTCATTCGAGGACGTCCAGCCTGTTGTGCCCGAGAAGCAAGACACAGTTATAATCCTTTCTGGCGATGAAGCAGGAAAGACAGGTTCATTGATCGGTACCGATGGATCTGATGGTATCGTGAAGGTCGACGGTGGATCGGAGATTAAGATTTATGCCATCGCGCTGCTTGCGAAGATCGCCCAGTAAGACAATCAAAGAAAGGAAGGAGGACGCTCAATTCTCTGTTCACATTTGGCACACCTGGATCACTTTTTTTTTTATATCGTTAATATTGACTGATTGACTGTGAGCGGTTGTAACTGACCAGGTAATGCTTTTCTGTGTTTTTCTTCCCTCAAATTTGCTCACGAAACGACACACTTTTCTTCTTCATGGCTGTTCCGAGAGAGTGTCCAAGAGCGAAAAAATGAGAGCCGATGACCGATCGGAGATATCAGCGTTCGTCAGTGAATGGCTCCAAGTTGACGAAGAAAATCCACGCGAGTCCAGCAGTGGCGTATGGGAACAACTACGGCTTCGATGAGAAAGAAAGGCAAGGTCGGAAAGTTGCGCTCCAGGAAGCTTCGATCGCGCTGGGTGAGCGAGCAACCTTCATCTTGAATTCCCAGGAGGATCCAGAAACCCTTGATCTACGGTCCTACGCTGGCGAACTGAATGATGTGGTGCTGAACGAGCTCGCAAATCAACTGCAAGCTAACCTGACACGGATGTCGAAGGCCGAGCAAACCACTCCGCAGATACAAAAATGCCAATACTACTCGACAGTGATCCTTTCTGGATGCGAGAAGTTTACACCGGTAAGAGGCTTTTCTGGTTGATGCATTGGGACGGCTGGAACTGTTGATGCTAGGATTGAGTTTTCAGGTTGGCATTCGAGCGTTTATCCACGTTGTGGGCTCCGTGATCCGCCGTCTCGATTATTCGAAGTCGGTCATGTCAATTGACATCTTGAAAGTGATGGCCACGGGGATCGAGCAACTGCAAGTCTTGGATTTTTCTTCCTGCCAGCTGCTGAGAAGTGAATGCATCCATGCGTTCATATCGTGCTGTAGCTTGTCTCTGACAAAGCTGAACCTCTCGAGTTGCCCGTCCCTGAATGACGACGCCCTCGGGTGGATCAGTGGGACCCTGGGTCCCCAGGGCTCGTTGACGCAGTGCAAGAGACTGCTTTCTCTCGATTTATCGTACACAAAGAATATCTCCGACCGAGGACTCGCTGCGCTTGGGTATGGCTGCTGTGCGCTCCAGTTCCTCAATGTGGAGGGCTTGGAAAGAATCACCAACAGTGGCATCCAAAAGCTGGTGCAAGGATGCAGAAACCTTCGGGTTTTGAGTGTGCGGAAATGCATGCAGCTTACCGATGGGACACTCGTTCACATTGGAGAGCATTGCCGACAATTACGGAGTTTGAATGCTTGCGGATGCTTTCATTTGTCGTCAGCTGGTGTATTTGCCATGGTGCGCGGAACACCGCAGCTTCAATCGTTGAATTTAGAGGGCTGTGTGAATATGCGGGAAGACATCTTGGCTGTGGTTGCGACCAATTGCCTCTCTCTGCAAGTTCTCAATCTCAATGGATGCCAAGAGATCACAGACAGCGGCATCGACACGCTCGCCGAGCACTTGCCATTTGTGCAAAAAGCGCAGCGTTATCGAGGGTTAGAGCCCAGGCAAGATGGATTGAGGCTTAAATTCTCCATCCAGCAGAAAACGATATGCAACTCTGCTGCATTGCGTATCCAGGCAGTGTATCGTGGTCACGTCGACCGCAAAATCGCGGCTTCGTGGCGAGTGCAGATGATCGAGATCCCAGCGAGCAAGAAGATTTGGAAGAACTACGTTTGCTGGCGCTTGAACAAAGAGCTCGATGAGAAAGTGAGGCGAACAAAGTTGGTCAATTCAAGTGTGGTCAAGATTCAAGCGCTTGCGCGAGGAATCCTCTGCAGAGCAGCGCTAGAGAGAGCAAGCATCGAAGAGCAGCGCATCAAGTACCGGTCGACATTTGTCGTGAAAATCCAAGCAGTGTACCGAAGTCACTGGACAAGGAAGCATTTCCGTGTCGTGTACAAAGCTATCGATCGGTACCGGAAAGAGAAAGAGCTGCGGGAGAAAGAAGCAGCGGTCATCCGACTTCAGCGCGCGTTCCGTGCACGATTCCATCGATCTCGACTGGATGACCTCATGGCTATCAACCAGCAGCGGCGGCAAGAGCGAACGGACGCCGCGATCACCCTTCAACGCCTTTTTCGGTCACGGGCTGCTCGGAAAGCGTACAATGCGCTTCGAGCAGCATTGGCGCGACAGTGCGCAAGCGTGAAAGAGCTTGTTCGCCACGCAATTAAGCTACAGAGTCATTGGCGAGGACATCGCGCTCGACGACAACTCTCTCGCTATCAAGTGGAAATGCAGCAACGTGAAGTTCGGAAACACACTGCTGCTAGTCGCATCAATGCCGGCGTCCGCGGATATTTCGGTCGTCGTTTGGCGCAAGAAGAGCGCATTTCATTCCAAACACGCTCGCATGCAGCCAGGTGCATTCAACGAGCATGGAGACGCTTCAAAACGCCAAGTGCGGAGCGAGTTAACTTTGAGAATATGCTGCGCCACATGAAAGCACGCATGGTGGCCGAAGGAGATGCTGCTATGAGGAAACAGGAAGAACTGTTGAAGAAAACGCGTGCGTTGATCGACCAGGATTCTGCGTCGGAGCCCGAGAGCGATGACGACTGGCGTGATTTCCAGGACGAGTATGGCGATCAGTTCTGGTTCTCGCCATCGCGGAAGCAACGCCTGTATGTGCGTCCAAACGAGTATGCGCACGAGAGATCGATGCTGGGGATGCAGTGTCGCGTGTTTTGGCCCCTGGAGCTGCAGTGGTACAATGGCTACATTTCCCGGTACAACCGTGTGAAAAACAAGCACCGGATTGAGTACGAAGATGGCGATCACGAGTGGCTCTGTTTCCATATCGAAGGCAGTCGCATCCAGCTGTTCAATGGATACTGTTGGTGCATGGCGACCATGTTTGAGCCAGCGCTGCGAACATTGCGTGCGGCCACGTTCTTGACGTTGCGTGTCCAGCAGTACGATCACCGCTTCTTCGGCTGGCGAAGTGGGGTACTGAAGGCATACAGCGAGCTGAGCGACCAGTTTCTCGTGTCCTATGATGCCGTTGGCAGCGGTCCTGTGGAAGAATGGGTGGATGTATTTCGCAACGAGAATCTCTTTCAGGTACAGGATGCGATCTCGTTGGAGTGGTATTCTCTGAGCGGGTACGTGTTTGGTCACATCCGAGGTCGGCCACTCACCATGGTGGCTGGGAACGCCACGGACGGATATTGCTACAGCGTCGAAGATTATTTGAGCTACGTGGAAGAAGCGACGCTCGATCCCCCTGAACCACAAACCGATGAAGCCCCAGCTGGAGATCCTGGTCGTGAGAGTTTGGAGGCTGCTGAGGTTGGTGCACCCGTGGAGGTCCACGATCAGCAGCTTGTAGACCGAAAGGGAGTTTCAGGTGATGACGGCAGCAATGATGGCGAAGCCGAGGATGAGAGTGAAGGAAATGAGGATGACGATGATGACGACGATTCGGAGGACGAAGGGGACGAAGAGGACGAAGAGGACGAAGAGGACGATGAGGACGGAGAGGACGAAGCGGACGAAAAGGACGAAGGAGATTGAGGAGGGCAATCCGTCCATTCCCAAGATGTTGTTGAGTGAACCATCTTGACTCAACGTGTCAAACTGTTGTAGCTACGCTCGGACTGGAGCGACAGTGCACATTGGATGAACGTGGCTGCCACAGAGGGATTGCTTGGTCGTCACCCGAAGCAGTCCTTCATTTCGTTTGAACCTCTTGCAACACGAGTGTACTATGCTATGTTAATTAATGCAGCTGAACCTACAAAGCCATCTGGAAACTAGATCCCTTTTGCAGGTTGGAGCACACGCAGTACCGTAGACTACGGTTTGGTGCGAGCTCCTACTAATCTGTCGAGTGCGGTGAGTTGCTTTTCGGTCATTTCCTGCATCGACGCGGCAGCGGAATAAGAGAGCGAGTCGTTCCATCCGCGCGGCAGATGAAGCTCTTCCAGCTCACGATCCCGAACGAGCAGCACGGGAAGGTTCGTTGCTCTATAGTAGCTGCCGCACAGACCACAGATCGCTGTCTCTCGGGGTTAAGTCGAAGCCAGCGACTGCCTTTGCCTCTGGCGCTACTTTTGTGCAACCACATCCATTTCGTACCGCAGCGTCTTTCTTCATCATCAATCTTTCGTTTTGTGTCCTAGATCGTATCGACCCTACAAGATGTGCTGAAGCTCGATAATGTGACGAGTGTGGAGGCGCGGACGTCGTCGATCGTGACATTCCGCGTCGAAGACGAAGAGATGCAGGCGATCTTGACCAAGTTGCAGAGCATGGGGGTGGGTGTGCAATTCGGATTTTGCGATGTCATGTCGTTGACACCGGGGACAACGATAAGCAAACGCAAGACGAAAAAGAAAAAGCGTCGTGTGGGCCGAATCCTCGAGCGCTCCACCGATGTCGGCACGGCCGTGCCTGTCGCTGAAATGTACGCGCACATTGAAGCGAACTCGACGTTGTCACGAGATTCGGTGGGGATGCTGCTCATTTCCTCGTACGTAAATGTCTTTCCATCCATCAGCCGAGGCGCATGCGCTGTACTGACGAGTGCGATCGTATAATTGTTTCCGTGTGCAACAGAGCTATTGCAGGTATTGGTCTCGCCGGTGACTCGAGCGTAAGATGATTGCGGTGAATGTGCTGATGCGTGGCGACATGAAGAAACCGTTGTGACCATTTCTTCTTCTTCTGTTTTTTTCTGTGCAGACGTATGTGGTGGCGTCCATGCTTCTATCGCCGTTGATGGTACGCTGTTGTGCTTTCTTTGCTGCGTATGTGATTATACGCACTAACATTGTTGTTCGTAACGCTGTAGGGTCCTATCCTCGGGTGTGCTTTTGGGTATGCTATTCGCGATCGAAGTCTCTTCATCAACGGGTTTCTAAACGAGATTTTCGCTTTGGTATGGCACGCTGTTGTCAGGGTTGATGTGTTTTCGACCAAGTTGCGGTAGCGCTAACCTGGTGCGGTGTATTGCCTCTCTTTGATTCTGCGTTAGACGGTCACGTTACTACTCGGCATGATGATCGGCGCGTTGCTGAGTCCATATGCTGCAGCATTGAATTGGCCAACGGACGAAATGCGCCAACGAGGTCAAGCGATCCAACTACTGTTCGGGGCAGTCGTCGCTGCACTATCTGGAACCGGTGTCGCTCTTGCGGAATCGAATGCCAATATATCTTCGGTGGTCGGGACAGCGATTGCTGCTGCATTACTGCCTCCGACTGTGAACAGTGGAATCTGTTTCTCGTACGTCATCATCGGGCAGTACTTTGTTGTAAGTAGTCTCACAGCGTTACCCACTTCTTTCGTCGTGACATCTTCGCTGCTAACCGTTTTCCCGATGCGACAGAACGACGACGTCATCGGAGAAGAGCAGAGGCTCGTGTTCTACGAAATCGCCGTGGGAAGTGCGATGCTTGTGTGGATCAACGTGATCTTCATATACTTCACCGCGGTGCTTGTATTCAAAGTGAAGAAGGTCGGCGAGTTCCAGCTGATCCGAAAGGTTGATGAAGGCGCCTGGACGGATTTGCCCCGAGTGCAGCGCTCGCCTACCAATGCAGACCGTGGGGTGCGTAAAATGCGAGCTGACCGCTTGGATAGCACTGGAAGTGTGAACAGCTCCCATGGACTGCTCGATCACGACGATAGAGCACGAAAAGAAGACCCGAAAGCGAGTGGCAATGAGGCGCCTTTATCCCCACTACGAAGACGACAACGCCCTCCAACCATTTTCGTTCACGATGACGAGGTGAAAGACCATGTTAATGAAGTCTAAACGTTTGATTTTTGCTGTGGGCTTTGATTTGACGAGTTCACTCCTCAATAGTGGAGTGGTATTTGTCCGGACTTGCGGTTATCTCGTCGTGTTCATATCGCAGATGCGAGTCAGCGAGAGTTCGCTAGAGAACGTCAAACCGCTCGACTCAGACGCGCTTGTTCAGTACTCCTGCGTGTCCAAAATGGTTTGCTGGATTTCTCGGCGAGTCTTCGAGCGTCGCTGGACAGCTCGTAAGTGAATTGATGCGATGGCTTGATTTCGATCCTTTGGGAGGTTTTGGAAAACTGTTTTTTTGCAAGCAGGCTGCTTCGATGAGATTCGCAGAGGAGCCAACGGTGCTGTCTTGGTGATGACGAGTACACTCAAAGGCTGTTCTAACTTTGAGTCCGCGGGTGTTGAAGCGCCGTCAGGATCGGCTGCGGTGTTCTGATTGAAGGACTGGTGACTACAATCGCACCAAGTTAGTCACCCAGTGATGAACGAGAAGGAGCGCTACGTTTCACGCACAAGAGGGAAGGAGGGAGAGACTTACATTCTCGGCTCAGACAAATGTCTCGTCAATCGTGACCGTGTTTTTGGCAGCGTCGCAGTTGGCTTCTTAACTCTCTCATCTTCTGTAGGTGCCAAAATATTCTTCCAGGACTCGGCGCTGCGGAGTTCTTCTTCCTCCATGTTATCGCCGGATGGGTCCGATTCAGAGCCGACAGAGGCATCATCTTCACCGTACTCCTGCAGATTTTCAGAGAGCGTCGCTTCGATCTCTTTCAGCAAATCCTCTGGGTCTGTTAAAGCAAGCATAGCCGACATGCTGTCGTCTGCGAACAGCTGGTCAAACTCGGAAGGTACGCTGAACATCAAGGTCGCAGCCGAGGTTGGAATCGCAGTTGTCGGAGCTGCTGAGTCGAGCGATTGCGAAAGGCACTGTGGTGCTGGCGAGTGCGTTCGATTGCTGATTGGTGGGGCGGTCAGTTGCAAAGGAGCCAAGCGAACTTTGTTATCGAGTGAATCTGGACCTACTGCAGGAGCAGGCTGTGGGGAAGTCGGCACATTTACTGCGTCGAAAGCTCGAGCGCTTTGCTGATGTGGCGAGGCAGTATCGCAAGGTGGTGGTGCTTCATGAAGAGAAGTCTCCGATCCATCCACTGCTGGAGCGCGTGCAGCTGTCCGGTCGAGGTGAACCATCTGGGCGAACGGCAACAAGGCGTGGCAAAATCTCATGCCTGCCGCTCGCAGGTCAAACGGAGTGAAGTGCTTCATGCTCTGATTGTTGCTCGTGACTCCGCTGCCACCAGACGCAGGAAACGAGTCGAGCTGCTGCTTTTTGTTGGTGCCAACACCGAAAAAAGACACCTCAAGAGTGAAGCTGTGAAGCACTTCTGCTTCCTTCCAGACCACAACGCGTCCTGTGCCTTTCTTCGAACCGCTAACCGAAAATGTGCAGTCCGGGAAGCTGTAGAATCCCCCGCGTTGAGAGCCGCTGGTTTTGCCCAATACGTGCGGAAATACACGCAAACGTGCAGCTTCGCTTCGACAGTTGGGCTCAAACGGACGACACCCGTACAAGAACATGTTCTTCCTTCGACTGTGCCCATGGATGTCACAGTACAGGCTTATCGGGCGAGTTTGCTTCATGGATAGGATCGCATTTTTGGTGGCAAAGATTGTTGGGTGGAGATCTGGCGAAGGATGCATCCAGCGGCGATTTAAATCGGTCCCTGCTAGCGAGCACCGGTAGTTGCCGTGCACGACGCCATCGGGGTTCAACATTGGGACGACCTTGAAGACGAAGTTGTGGCGCAAGTACCGAGCTTCGAGCGAGTTCCCGGTGAGGAAATCGATAATCCCGTGCATGACGAAGCTGCTGTTGCTCTCTCCCGGATGAACTCGCGCACTCAAGAAAACGCCAGTGCGCTTCATGTGGTGGGGCTTCTCCTGGGAAGCTTCTTGTGTGAAGTCTGTGATAGTGAGCAGGTCGCAATTATTACCGGCGATGGTCTTGCAGAGCACTCGACGCTTAAGGTTTCGATTGCGGTCGGGATCCTTTTGGAGAGACAGGAGGTATTTCTGCAATTTGGTGTACGTGTACGGGTAGCAATGTGCGAAGTATACGACAGTGGGTTCACTTTCACCCGCGTCTACAGGATCGCCGGACGCTTGAGCGCACTGGAATTCATACACAAACGAAAGCGTGTAGTAGTTCTGCACTTTCCCGGACTTGCGATTCCGATAGGTGTCGGCATTCTTATAGTAGCACACGTTGGAACCCGCGTGATGCCACCCACGTTTGCCCTCTGCCGCTGGTCCTTCCATGTATACCGCTGGCAGCATGCCGTCGTTGTACAAACTCGCCCGTTTCAGCATATTGCGGATATTGAAGCGCACTTTGAGACTCGCGTTGGCTTGCTTCAGTGCTGCAGGGAGCGTGACCCGGAAGAAGTACCACTGGATGTGGCCGTGCGTGTTGAGATCGGTGTCGCAGTACAGGTCATACTCCATGTCGACCTTCACAAAGAACGCAAATGGCGGCTGCGAATTTGCAGACGACGTGCCGTGCGATGCAGCTCCGAGTAACTCGTTGCTCGATGCATAGTGCCGTCCAAGTACCCGATATGCTCGATCGAGATTTCCGCTTTCGAAAAATGCGTTGAACCGCAAGTCTTCCAAGCTGTCAAGCGGACCGACGCCACCAACAGGTACGACTGCATCTGCCTCTTTGTTGCGTTTGTAGATCAGACGCGTGTCGATGCCAAAACCGTGGCGCTGGGTTTGGAAAATCTCGTTGTGGCTCATGTACTCGCTCAGTAACCGGCTGATCTTGGGACGCTCGTGGTCTGGAACCTCGCGTTTTCTCCCGAGCGAGTTCGTGAGAGGCAGCGAGGTGCTCGACAAGTCCTCGTATTCCTCCCCCGGCAATTCTAGATGAGGCAGAGTATAGTTGAACCCAGAGCGCGTGGGTGTGTCGAATTCCTCCCATTCGTCGTCAGGAGGCAACGAGATCAATGGCAGTGGTGGTGGCGTGCTGTGCACGACATTTCGAGAGAGTCGACGAACAACTCTCAGCGGGAGCTCGTCACGCAGACTGCCTCGCATGGCCGAGAACTATTTCCAACGTGATGACGGATATAGTGACGAAGGAGAGGGAGAGTCGACGTGAGGAGTAATGTTAAGCTCCGGGAAAGCAGCTCCCGCCTCTAAACTCTCGACCTTGGCAACGTCAATCTTCAGCATAGCGTTCCTGGAAAGGTATTTTTACATCGCACTATATTTATGTCAAACGAACGACGGTGCATGCCACTTTACTCGCATGCTGGTACTATCCCCACCGAGCGGAGCTATCTCGCTTGCTTATCTCTGTGTATGCAGACCCTTCTTGGCTCAAGCAGTTGCAAAGAGCACAACAGCCATCTGGCCGATGTAGAAGTAGAGAAACTTGGATTGCTCGTGGGTCACGTAGCACGCGACGTTCCTGCCGACACAGCAGTGCCATAGCATCCCGTGGTATTTCTGCTCAAAGTACTGCTTCACCTTGGCTGCGATTTGCTGCTCGTCGATCTCGGTGTCCATGGCGTGTTGCGCGACGAGGATCACTTCGTCCTGCAGGTCCTGCTCCATCGTCGACGTCTTCACGACGGGCTTCACATTCCCCATGCTGTCCTGCTGCTTCTCCGACTGATCTTCTCTTGGATGATCGTTTTGCTCATCGAGTATGCCAATCACAGAGGCGACAGATTTCCTTCCACGACCTTTCGTGCCAACCATTCCGCGTCTCTTCAAGCATTTCCTAGGTGGGTGTTTCTCTTCTTTGCTGCTATTGGTGCGGGAAAATGGTCGTGCTCTTGGGTAGAACCGCTTCGAGCTATTGCCACTAACGTTTGAGAGGTGACGATGCTCCAGGACGGACAGTCATGGACTTGACACCCGAAGAAGCCGCGCGTGAGAAAGAAGAGCAAGCAGACCGCCATGTGGCTGCGCAGAACCTCGATGCTGCGCTGCATTGCCTCGACAAAGCCATTTTCTTGCAGCCAAGTCGTGCGCTGCTCTACGCGAAACGCGCTCAAGTGTTTTGGGAGTTGTGCGATCTGAAATCGGCGATGGCGAGCTATCGGAAGCTTTTCTCGATTGACCCAGACCCGCCGCAACGGATCAAAGACCAGTTTGCGGCGTTGCTCAACCTGCATGGGTATTCGCTCTTAGTGCTGAATGAGATCCCATCGATCGCGATCGCGTACCTGAGCGAAGCTATCCAATTGAACGGACTCGAGGAATCGTACTGGCTACACCGCGCTCTGGCTCACATCCAAGCCAGCTGCTTCGACAAAGCGCTGAAAGATATCGACCACTGTATCTGCTTGAATGCGCAAGATGTCGAGTATTTCGTTCTGCGCGCGAAACTGCACTGGCGGCTTCACATGCACGACAAAGCCACAAGTGATATCCAACGTGCCGCGAAGCTGCTCCCAGAGCATCCAGAAGTCATCGAGCACGAGCAACGGCTGCTAAAAGAGTCCCAGGCGATCTACGAGGAAGCCTGCAAGCACTTGCTACTGCAGCAATACTCCGAGGTGATCACATGCCTGAACAAAGCCGTCGAGATTTCGCCCGGCGAAACCAGGTTCTACATGCTGCGTGCCTCAGCGCATCGCGAACTGGGAGAGTATCATCCCGCCCTGAAGGACATCGAGAAAGCACTGAGTCTGCATCATTGGACCATGGAACTCGCACGGAAGAAACAGAAACCTAATCTGCTTATTTTCCAGCACTCCCAGGGGAGAGAAAGTGCTCCAACCTCCATCCCAGCAAGCGACAAATCCAAAGAGTATCGAGAAATCGCTACGCAGCGCAACCTGATCTTAACGGACATGGCGCTCCGCTTTCTTCGAGGGAAATCGTACCAGCTGGCTCTGAATGCGCTCAACCAAGCGATTCGAGGCGAAACCGAGCTCGCCGAGTTTTTCGATGAGAAATGTGAGAACCCGCATCAGTTTGTCAACCGAGGTGACGCACACCGCGGACTAGATAATTTCCAGGCGGTAAGTGACGTGCAGTAACCCTGAGCCGAAGCCTCGCATAGGTCTTGAAATGCGTATTTGACATTTCTTCAGGCGCTTGCAGACTATCACCATGCGTTGGAAGTGCTTCCGGATAACCAAGAGATCAAGTCGCGGGTTGGCGTGATTCACTACCAATTTGGCGTCCAGCTGTTCAACAGCGCGCAATTCGAGAAAGCGGAGCTGGAGTTCTGTCATGCGATCGCGCACGACCCAAGCGTGGCAGTGTACTACGTGCGCAAGGGGGACTCGGCACGGTATCTGGAGAAACACGAGGCTGCGTGTGCTGACTACCATCACGCTCTTCAGCTCAACCCCAGTGATCAAGAAACCAAGGTAGGCGGTACAGCCTGCAATAATGGAGGTAGAGACTGTCGTTTCTCACCGACTCTGCGTGCGACCTCTTGCAGAACAAACTCCTCCAATATTCGGTAAAGCCGACGTCCACCATGTCAGCACCGAGATTCCCCCGTTACCCAGGCAATCAACACAGCGAGACCCAGGGTTTGTCCACATCTTCGTCACTGAATGTTGTCTCTCCTCGTCCACGAACCCGACCTGAGGGAGCAAAGAATACACTTGAGGAAGCGAGGAAATCGTACGAAAAGAAGAACCAAATGGTGAAAGACCTTTTCCTCAACCGACCAGTGATCCCACGGTCGACCAAGGACAAATCGTGAACCTTTTGTGTGGAAACAACATACCCAACCGACGTCAGAACACACAAATGTCCGAAGAGGAGAGCGACAACAGCAGCAGAAGCGTCGTTGCTTTTTCCTTCTTCTCCTGGAGGTAATGATGGCCAACTGCCGCCATGCAATAGAATGTAGTATTTAAATATCCTTGTAGATGAGGTCGTACTGTGGAATGCGAGCCTTTTCAATCGGACAGTTTACGATCTGCTTTCCGTGCTTTGCGCCTCGGTAGATCACCTTTTTTGTTTTGCGTTTGCGCGCAGTCAACAAACACAGCACGAGACTCAGTCAAAGGTACCAGCGACGCAACGCACTTCAACGCAACAGCGAATTGCACCGCACTCACCTCCACGAGGTCGATGAGATCCTGCTTTATGCGGAACGCGCCAATGAACTTGGTGTGATCAGGCGTGCTGCAGTAGAAAGGATGGACATCGAGATTCAGCCACTGTGAGGTCAGCACAGAGTAGGCGTAAATAGCAATGCTATGCATGCAGCGCACGCATGTACCCGTAGTCCACTTTCATGTGCTGCCCGTTGAAGAAAAAAATCGTCGCGGGGATCAGCGAAATGTCGAAGTACTGGCAGTAGATCGGCACCTGCTCGGCTTCGACGAGGTAGATCTGCGCCATCCTGGACAGTTCCCGCTCGCATTTCGCCAGCTGTCAATAACAATACACGAAGGAATGCTTTTCCATGATCTCCTTCCCATCGATGAGTGCTGCGTGCGATTGATATCTGAACGTACGATGTCATCCTGCTGCATGCACACGATGTCCGTCGCTCTCCCGAAGCGCAGCACCACGACCTTGTCCTTCGTGAGCCGGATCGCGTCGTCCAGCGCAGCCTTCGTCGTCAAATGCGCCAGCAACAGCGATGCCATTTCAGCGACACCAATCGGATCAAAAAAGTGCTCAGACAAAAAACAAAACAGCAACAATTGAGAGGTCCAATTTTCCAGGTGGGTTACGCGAACAATCCAATGCAGAGGTTTAATTAATGTGGCCCACGTAGAATCTGTCATGGCTTCATTCGAGACACACTCAGCAATCAGCTAATCGACACTTCTCACAGGAATCGCTGATCCATTTTCGTTGCTCGCGATGCTCCGTCGTAGACTTGAGCAGTGCCGCGCATGTCCATGCTGACTCGGTAGTGTGAGTTGAGTCAGACAGGATGGCGAGAAGTGCGGGTTTTGGGGAAGGTTGCTTGGATGCGCAACAATCGAAGCAAGTTCCTCGCTGCTGTCCCAAGAACTGCTTGGACTGTGAACCAGACTCACGATTGACCGGGTTGTTACCCAAGGAGAAGCCCACAACGACGTAAACAGCCTTGAAGAGCTGCAGGAAGTTGCTCAAAGCGACTCGGTGGTGTGTGCGTGTTTATTATCGGATCTGTTGCAGCATCCTGTGACAGCATTTGGCTACGCAACCCCTCATCGCATTCGATACGGTGGTCAGGTCAGCGAGCGCATCCCCGCTTTTGCACACTGTCGCTTGTGATTGGTCCGAGTCACACGACTACCGATACAAGTCTGCACGTTCACATCTTTCCCATCACTCCCATCGTGGTGACACATACAGTATGTCGATCCGCGTCTTTTGATTGGCATGAACCACGCGACCCGTGAAGAGTCCAGAGTTGATGCACCTCAACTGCTGACAAACACGAGCGAGTGCCCTTTCTCACGCTGCTGGTGCAAAGTAAATCTCCATGAGAGAGAGCTGTGTCGCTAGGATGCATGGGGCGTACTCGCCTGATGAGAGTAGAGTGCGCATCCATAGCAACGTTGTGGCATCGCGTTGCCCTGGCACGGCTGACCGCCAGTAATTTCCTGAGCTGGGCAGGTGCGAGGGCAGTCTGTCCAGACGTGGTCGAGCAGCACATTCTAGGCTACTTGCTGCTCACTCTGGAATTCGCCGCCATGAACAACAACAACATCAGCATCATCGAACGGCTTTCCAACCCCAAGGCCGTGGTCGATGGTCTCGGCAACGACAAGTATAGCTACAATGAAGCGAAGACTCCCGACGCTATCGAAGGCGGTGCGATTCGCTCGGGCGGGGCTCCTAACCTCTACAGCAAGGCGAACATCGGCGTCCTGGCTCAATACGCAGCCACGGGCGTCGTCTACGGCTCGCTCTTGGGTGTCGTGTACCCGTTCCTCAACAATTACTTGCACATGACGGGCACGGAAACCGCGTCGGCGAGTGCGCTGCTCTCGATCCCATGGACGTGGCGCATGTTCTTTGGCGGCATCTCGGACTGCTACCCGATCTTCGGCTACCGTCGGCGTCCGTACATCGTGCTGGGCTGGCTCATCACGTTTGTGGCGTGCTTCGTCATGGCCGTGATGCCCATCGGCGACCCGTACTATACCGACCCAGCACTCGTGTACATCCCCGAGGCAGATCTGACAGCCGAGCAGCTGGCCATGCTCAACCGCGACGCTCCAAACTCGGGCGTCAAGTACATTTTGCTCTTGGTGCTTGCGAACATAGGCATCGTGCTCGCCGGGAGTGTCGCGGACGGCGTGCTGGCCGAGCTTGCGCAGCGGGAACCCGAAGCGGTGCGTGGCACAGCGCAGACCATGTCGTACACGGTGCAGGAGATTTTCAGCTGCTTGTCCGCAGCGATGATCGGCTTTGGGCTCAACGACGCCAACTACGGTGGCGACTTCTCGTCCTCCATGGGGTTCAACGCGGTCATGGGTGTGTGTGCGTTCTCCTCGCTCGTGATCCTCCCGATCTCGTGGTACTGCATCACGGAAGAGCGAGTGGAGCGCCAGTCCGGACGGAAATACGTGGCAGCGATCTACGAGCTCATCCAGCAGCGCGTCATGTACCAGATCATCGCGTTCCGCTTTTTCCGCAACATGTTCGCCTGGGTCGCCTCGACAGCGTCGTACCCGGTGCAAAGTCTGTGGGCGAAAGTCACGCCGATGAACTCCAGTCTCGCGTCCGTCATCGGGTGCTTGATCGCGGCGTTGGCGCTCTATGGAGCCAAGAAGTACAGCTTGGGCTGGAACTGGCGCTGGATGATCGTGCTCACGCAGTTCTCGGTGATCGTCATTGACTGCTTCCCAAGCTTCTTCACGATCTGGGACGTCTACCGCAGTCAATGGTTCTGGTTGGGGGTGCCCATCGTCGAGTACCTGCCGTACTTTGCTGGGTACACCATCTCGACGTTGGCTGTCGTCGAGATCATCGAGGTGGGGAACGAAGGCGGCGTGTATGGGCTGCTCATGACCGTCGAGAATGTGGCGTACCCGTTCTCGACCGTGGTGTCCAAGAACCTGTGCGCCAACTTTGACATCGGCTACGAGTTCCTCCAGGTCGACGACCACTACGCGCGCTCGCAAGTGTCGTACACGTACCTCATCTCGTACGGGTTCAAGCTCTTCTCGCTCATCTTTGTGCTGTGGCTGCCTCGCCAAAAGGCAGAAACCCAAGAGCTCAAGAGAACGGGCGGGAAAAGCAAATTTCTGGGCAACCTCACGATTCTGTACATCACCTTCGCGTTCCTCTGGTCGCTCATGACGAACCTCATGACGTTCTCCAGCAAGACCGCGTGCCTCAAGATCGCCGGTGGAGATGGATGCTAACGCAGTAAACGGTGCAATATGTAGGCATGTCGTCTCTCCGGTCGCAGCACTAGTCTAGGCAACAAGTCCAACCTGAATCGAATCACCGTCCAATTCATAATATATTCGCAAAGCGTTTTCGTTGGTCCTCCTGGGCTACCATCTCTGCATGACTTTAGCTCTCGAATCGCAGGCGCCGCGACTGTGTCCGCGTGGCTCGCATCTTTCGGTCGCGCTCGTGCTGCTTCGTGTAGAAAGCTTCCCGCGATTTGATATCCTGCGTGACCGGGAGGTCCAGCACCGAGACCGTGAGGTTGTAGCTCACTGGTGTAGCAGCAGAGACGCCAAACACGCCGATGTGCAGCGGGATCGTACGGTTCCGCGAGTCCGTTCGGCGTGGGAAACCATCCAAGTAGGTGTACAGCTTGAGAAAGTCGCTGCCTGGCTGCTGCGCGATCCACGTCGAGTGTCCCAGGCGCGGGTGGTGGTCGTCGTCGCTGGTCACATAGAGATTCGCGTCCCCATGTTTCGTGAGCACCGTGAGGTTGATATTGATCTGATGCTCGTGCTCATGGCGAACGATGCAAAGATGGTAGAAATGGTACTCCCCCTCGTCGACGGCGCCGTGGAGCGTGTGGTTCGGAGTCACGCGCTCGCCCAGTTGCAGACTCGGGCGATCAATCGTGCCGTCCGACGCCAGTTGGATCTCGTCCACGCCACACACGACAGGCTCCCGCACAGAGGAGCCTCCCTCTGCAGCTGCGCTTGCTGCATCGCGGCCACCATATACGCTGAGAAGCCCAGCGAGAAACAGCAGCCCCACAGACCGCATCCTCATCTCTTCAGCGCTGCGCTTTCTGCATATATTGAGCGAGCGTCAAATTCTCTTGGCGACCTTTTGTGTGAGGTTCAGCAGTCGAGTCGCTAGGATGGATGCTGAAATAGATGGTGGCTGCTATTGGTACTCATCGACGTCGAGATTGGTCTTGAGAAGCAACGCTGGACGCTCCCAACTCACTTCCTGGGTGTGCACATTCACGTAATAGAACACGCCCGAGTCTCGGTCTTTGACTTTCTTGTACACTTGTGCGAGTCGTGCCGCCAGCGCTTTCTTGGCCAGATGCGTCCGAAAGAGTCCCTGGAGGCAGCTCGCTGCTTCTTCCTCCGTCCAATCTCGCTTCTCCCTTTTCTTCGTGCGCGACGCTGCAGTCACGAGAAGCGCTGCTTCCAGCTGCTTGTGCCGTGTCCGAGGCGTGAACACGTCTGCTTGGACGTTGCGTAGCAGCGCTGGTTTCTCCCACGTGGTCTGTTGCGTCCTCGTGTTGTGGTAGTAGTACGCATGCTGACTTGGGTCGTAGATGCGCTCGTAGACTTCTCGGCAGAGCCGCAGCAGGTTCTCGAAGCCTTTCTTGCGACGATACGTGCGTTGCAGCATCGTCGCCGCTCTTGCTGGTGTCATCTCTCCACGAAGTGCTTCCAGTTTGCTCTGTTTCTTCAGCTCGCTCTGCAGCTGTTGTTCTTCCTGGAGTTGCTGCTGCCGGGTGCGAGGCGTGAGCAAGTCGGCATCATCCACCCACCGCGGTTTCTCCCATTTCACTTGCTTCGTGTGCGTGTTGTGGTAGTAGAAGCGGGCACTTGCTGCGTCCCAGATCTTCTCATAGATCGACGAAATGAGTTTGCGCATGTGCTTTCGCGCTGCATGCGCTCGCAGCATCCCCTGGATCCGCAGCGCTGCGTCACTCGTCGCCTCTTCTTTCGACGCAAACACGCGCTTTGGCTTCAACAAGCGATTCTCCTCCTTCTTCTCGTTCTTGACAGCAGCGATGACCAGGTCTTCCCCGCCGAGGGCTTTTGGTTTCGTCCACTGCGTGGTCTTGGTCTTGGTGTTGTAATAGTACGTCTCGCCCGTGACCGGGTCCTGGAAACTCGCATACACGTTGCGCACGAGCGCTTTGAGCTGCTTGCGCGCGCGTCGGATGCGCCACATGCGCTGGATTTTAAGCCGCGCTTCTTCTTTCGTGAGCGCGGGTCGCTTCTCCAGCTCGGTGTGGATTTGGTCGATGAGGTCGCGTAGCGTGTTCTGAAGGGAAGCCATCATCGCGTATGTGCTGCGGAAATCGAGTTCACCCGACGCCAAGTGAAGTTGTTTGTTGCTGGGTCTTCCTGGCTGTGGAGGTAGAAGACGAAGGAGAGTCGACGAGTGTTTTCTGGTTTCCGCTGAGAAGGATGAGGATGACGGTGGTGGTGGTGCGGAGTCTGCTGATGGAGTCGAAGAGCACAGGAGTCGAGGGTTTTGGAGGAAATGCTGGGTTTCGTCGAGCAAAATCTCGAGCTCGTGGGCATCCTGCTCCAGGTTTAGCCTAGGCAGACAGGATCTGCAGCATTAAATCTCTCTGGTGTGGGCTGACCGCGCAGCGAATCGGCAGTGAGTCTCACCTCGTGATGTGGGAGCACCACTCCTGCTCTTGATTGACGTCGTCGTCGATTGGGATCCACGAATGGTGCATTCGATACGGAGGGTGACGAGCTTCAAAGCACGCATCGCAGAAATATCCACGTTTCTGCTCATCAAACCTGCGCAAACAAACGCAACCAGCCACGAGTTCCAGTCAAATTCCACTCCGCATCAACGAGCAGGCTCAAACGCATTGCGAGCACGGCTGGGCAGCTAACTTACTTGACGCAGCTGTGGCATTTCTTGGTGGCGTTGCCGCGGTGGCATTGGATCTGGAAGCTGCATGTCCGCTAGCAAATGGATAGAGCATGCAGAGAGAGAGAGTTAGGGAGCATTGGAGGCAAAAGGCAAGCCAGCTTTCCCGTAGATGCAGTGCACACACCACTGGGAACCGCACGTCTTCGAATTGCTTGGCCGGAAACGTCTTCGTCGCCGACGGTGTCAAGGTTTTCGTTGGAACGTTGCGACCGCGTCGAAACTCGGCGACAATCTCGTGTCTACTCTTTGGAGACGATCGCGCTCTCGCAGTCTCCAGCACTTGCACTTGGGGGTCGCCGAGTCCGTCGGGCCATCCTGGATACGTCTGCAGCGATGGCGATGGTGCGCGATCGGGAGCTGCGTCCTTGGAGCCATCGGTACCTTGAGTCATTGCGTCCCAGTCATTTATATTTTAAGGATTCGTGTGCGGCGTGTTTGAGCACAAAATCTCTCGAACCAGAAGACAAGCGAGGCTATCTATTTCGGGTGGGTTTTCTGACACTGCGACCGCTTCGTTGACGTCGGGAGTGCTTGTTTGATGGGAAAACCCTCGATTGCGAACGCTCCCATTCCTACCGACTCCAAGTGACCTTCATGCGAGTGCTGCTCGTCAACGCGTACCCCGTCGGCAACAAGCGCGGGATCGAGCGGTTCGCCACCTTCCGTCAGCAAGCTCAGCGCGTCATCAAGGAGCTCGAGAAGACCGACGTGACCCACGTTGAGCTCGTGGTGCGTACTCGGATAGTTGTGCTTTTTGACTCGCATGATGATGTTGGTTGAGTTGAGGTGCTGACCGTTGTGGTGCGAAATAAACAGGAGCGCGCGCGGAACGAGCTGGACGAGTTTTTGTTTGAGATGCACTCGGAGTTTGCGAACCCACAGACGATCACCAACTTTGATTTGCTGGACTTTGTGCTCGTCGATGGCGATTGCAATGCGTCGCCCTGGTCGCCTGGGCTGCGCAAGCTGGCGTTGCTCACGAAAATGTGCATGATGACGGGCAAATGCCTGTTTGCGAGTGGTCTTGGCGCCAGTTTGCTGGCCTTCGTGTGCTCAACCGGTGGGGAACACGTTCGCGTGCTGAACAACGACGGCAAGGGCAGTCTGATCGACGACATCCACGGCATCCCGCCGCCACCACGAAGTCATGCGTTGCAGCGACCTGCTGCTGCGCCGAGTGATGTGGTTTTGGATACGAAGACGGGCGATTTCTTTGCGTTTATCGAGAGAGCCGCATGCTGGACACCCAAGGGCAACACAGGACTGATCCTGCACTGCAGCGACCACGCCAAGGACTATGGCGCCACGATCAACTCGGCGCGCGCAGGAACCAAGCCGCATCGCGCCGAGCGCCAGCATCAGCTGAGCCACCCACTGTGCGTCTCCAAGCGAGGGGAGACCAAGTGCTGCATCCGCCTGCAGGCAGCGAACCATGTGCTCTTTACGAGTTTCCCGCATCGCGAATTCATCGCCAACTGCAAAAGCAAATGGGACCTCGACGAAGAGATCGCGAGTACGGCGGGCAGCAACAAGTACCGCGTGCTGCTCGATAGCAGTCGCGGACCGATGCTCATTGAGTTTGGCAACTGCATCGGCACCCACTTCCTGCTCGCACAAGAGTACCCGGAGACATGCAAGTTGCTGCGCAACTACGTGCTCGCGAAATACGAAGAGCTCAAAGTGCATGCCCACATCGACCGCAGCTATGTCTCGGCGATCAGTGGGTCGTCGCGCTTGAAAGACCGCTTGCACCAAGCGCAGACGCGGTCGATCCACCACCCCCACAGCACGCATCACCGCAACGCTGCGTCCAACAACAGTGCGAACAACAGCAGCAGCAGCCATGGCATCTCGCATTATGCCGAGACAGGAGGTGGCTTGGCGAACAATGCGACGGTGATGACTTCGGGGAGAACGTCACCGAAGCGCTGTCGCCCCGTGTCCGCCGGTCCGTCTCGGTTCGCAGCGAAAGGGACGCACTCGATGCGAACCATCAAGACCTCACGGTCTGCGTATCCTTCAGTTTCGATCCGTCTGGAGCAAGCGCACAACAATAACAACACCAGCACTATGGAACGGAAACTCGGGGATACAAATGAAGGGAATAGCAACCGCCACCCCGCGGATCGTCACGCCACGAAAATGGCGTTCGCATCGTCCCAGTCGGAAAAACCGAGATCCCCCGCGCCGGAAGTTGATGAAGACCACCATCCTTCTCATCGACGCGTTCGGGTCCCGCAGAAGAACGAATTGGAGCGACCGTACTGCGCGATCCACAAGTTCAATCGCATGAAACTCGACGAGAAACAGCAGCAGAGACCATCCGAGTGCTATTACTCGGTGATCAATGACGCTCCGTACGTGAGCACGATCGAGCGCGAAACCTTGGAGCGCCAGAAAGGCAAACTCAAGTGGATGGCGGGTCCCTTCCGCACAGCGATCGGCAAGGCGACGACCAATCTGGTGACTCCCGAGGCGGGCATCTTCGCGACGGGTCCATTTGTCCAGAAGAATACACCGTACTATATCATCCAGCGACGAGAACTGGAGGAAGACGAAGACGAAGGGAAAGACGACCGATCCACCACCACGACCCAACCACCGCGTCCAGCAGCAGCAGCGAAGTCACTGACGCCACACACTGGTGTCCGTCATCACCCACTCCGTCCAAAGTCTGCAACGACAACAACATCCAGACGATGAGGATCCCTTTAACAAAACAACCAACAAAAGCAAGAGACAGCTGAAGTTGTAAAACAAAAAGCAAAGCCAAGTATTCTTTTGTGTGTGTGTGCGTTCGTTCTTCTGGATCGTACTGTATGCAACTTTACTCAAATGCAAATGGACGCATGCACTTAATTGTATTGCGCGATCGCTTGCAGCAGGTCCTTGGACTCTTTCACGTAGTTGAGCGGCTCGAGGTTCACGACGCCAGCTTTCACGCGCAGCTCTTCCTGCACGTTCTCGGCCTTCACGCGCAAGCGGAACACGTACTGTTTAAATAAAGCTTCTTTGAACGCCGCCTCGAAGAGCGCCGGGTTGGTCTCGCGCAGCTCGCCGATCTCGTCGGCGGTTTTGCCGTTCAGTACGATTTTGCCCTGGTCGTTAAAGCACGTGGTCCACGAGCTGCCCGTGTGGTCGAGCACGACGACCGACATGATGTAGCGGTTCTCGCACGTCTTGTACGACGTCTGGCATTTTTCACACGTGAAATTCTGCGCGACGTCCGGCACGACTTTCTTCTGGCATTTCGTACACGCCTGGTAGTAAATGCCCGTGTCGTGCTTGATAAAGTTCACCGTGCCCTTGACCGTGATGTAATCCGGCTTCTGGCCAAAGCCAAGCTGCTTTGCCTTGATATCGCTGATCACCGACCGCTCCGAGAACGTACCCAGACCGCCACCGCCAAAGCCGCCTCCCGCAGCACTCAACGACTTGACTTGCGTGGTGTTGCCGCCCGTGTTGAACCAGTTCAAGAGGTGGCCGGCTTCAGGGATCGTCGGGTTCACCGCAAAGCTGGAGCTCGAGAGCGTGCCGATGGAGCGTCCATTGTATTCACTCACGCGGCAGCCCTTGATGGCGACGACGTTGTTGGTCCAGCTCGAGCAGTCGGCTTGCGCTTGTTCGTTCCACATCGTGCACTTGATCTCCGCGTTCGAGTCGTCGACGAGCGAGATGTCGCGCTTGAACAGCTGCTTGCCCGCCTTCGACATGATCTCGTTCACGGGACCGACATCTTTGACGACGCCGATGACGTCCACGTTCGAGTCCGCGGGCAACGACTCGATCATCGCGATCTTCTTGAACGCGTAGTTCATTTGCGAAATCTGTCCGTCTTCCGGCGCGGGCGAGATCTCGGAATGCTGATCAAAGCTGACTTCGTAGTCGTTGTTCACAGACGAAAACTTGCGGTTCGCCATCTTGATCTTGCCGCCCGCAAAGTAGAAAACGCCGCCCGGACGCAGCAGGTCGTAGAACTTGTCCACGGCGTCGTTGAACATCGTCGCGCGGATTTCTCCGCCTTTCGAGTCGAGCAGATCCACGCTGAAGAGCTTGCCCTGTCCACGAGCATTCGTCCAGTTCTTCAACGGGGATCGCGTCGTGACACGCGCCTTGATCGTCCACCGACCGCCGGCGTATGGGTTCAAACTCTGGATATCCGAGATGCGGACATTCGGGTCTTGGCGCACGACCGGACCGCGGTTGTACGCCGACGACGACGACACCGCTGGCTTGTTTGGCTGCGCGTAACTTGGCGCATTGTATGATTGCGCTTGAGGCGCTGCGGCACTGCCGTGGTAGCTTTGCTGGTACGCTGACTGGGCAGCTGGTTGAGCTGCTGGTGGTCGAGCACCCAAGCTTGGAGGCACACTGGTAGTGGCAGCAGGGACTGGCGCTCCCTTGGCGCCTTCGATGCTCTGAGGAGATCCGATACGCTCGTACCCGGGAATGATCTCTCCGATGCTCAGGACAATCAGGATTCTAGAGCAGTGGCGCACAGCGAGCAGTGAGGTTGGACAACAACAACGGCGGGTGAGAAAGAACGAGCACTTGGATAGCTACCTCCTGCCTTGCACATCGTTCCCAATGTAATCCTTCAACTGCACGACGTAGTTGACCTGCAAACTGTTGTTCTCCATGAGCTGCATACATACACATGCACACACCAGACACATCGTAAGCGACAGACGCTCCAACGACTCCAAAGGGACCGGCGAAGCAGCAAAAGCGAGCGCAGAAACGTACAGGAGCCAATTGGGTAGCAAGCATGCCGCTGATGTACGACACGCCATCGGAGAGCACGATTCTACGCAGCGCAGCAAACCAAAGAAGAATCGCTCGTCAGTGCCTTGCCAAAAAACACACCCACAAGCGATCGCCAACTGTCACAAGTCGTCGGTACCTGTAGCGATCGCCGCCCGTGCCGCTTGCCGGTTTGATCTTCTTCGTGTCGATGATCTGCAGCCATGGCTCGAAGCCGTCCGGCACTTGCTTGTTGTAGAGCATCGCCACGGCGTTGCTCGTCAGATTCACCATTTTACTCGCTGCTTCTCTCTTTCGCTTCTGTTGTGGACCTGGAAAGCGGCCGAACGCGGATAGAGAGCTTCTTATGACACTCGCTTCGCTGTGGTGGCGGCAAAAACGACAAGCAGGACACTCGTTCCCGCCAAAATAAAAAACAGCAGCAGAATCGAGAGAGCGATTCAGAAATGAATTGATTTGGACTTTTGCATCTGATTCGACTCCTTGGTAGTCAAGAGAACAGATCCACCTCTTTGTTTCACATAGAGGATTTGTCCGAAACCTGTCTATTTCTTTCTGACGGTTTCAAACTCATTACGTTCATGGTGCGAGTTGGCAAGCCAGAAAAACTGGAAGGTTACCCAGAAAGCCAAGCTTTCCCTTCTGCATGCATTCGTTCGGAGGAGCTACGTACTCTGCCTGAACGCAGTGAATGGCATCGATCGCTTCTTCGCAAAGCGTAGAATCGGTAAAGAAGGTCAGCTTCGTGTGCTGCGTTCGACCTTGTGATGCTCTCGGTTCAAGTCCATGCAGAAGGAGAGAAACGCTAGCAGTCCCATTTGATTGTGCAAAACCGAAAAGCAAACTCACTCGCTTGCACAAAGCAAGAACTCTCTACCCAGCAGACACTACGCAATCCATCAAGACAACAACAACATTCTTTCAAAAGGGTGGTGTTAAAAAACACCAGGGAATAGACGCAATCGCGCACTACTCGAATCGCAAGGGAAAACGATCTCCAAGATCACCAAGCGACCCAAAGCGACGGATAACCTTGTCGTCGGTCCAGCGAACGCGCTGCACCGTTGCACTTGCCACGAACAAATGCTTAACCACCGAAACCGTAAAGAGTGCGGCCTTGACGCTTCAGCGCGTACACCACATCCATCGCGGTCACCGTCTTTCGGCGAGCGTGCTCCGTGTACGTCACCGAGTCGCGGATCACGTTCTCAAGGAACACCTTCAGCACGCCGCGAGTCTCTTCGTAGATCAAACCGGAGATACGCTTCACACCGCCACGACGGGCGAGACGACGGATCGCTGGCTTCGTGATCCCTTGGATGTTGTCGCGAAGAACCTTGCGGTGACGCTTCGCACCGCCCTTGCCAAGACCTTTGCCTCCTTTGCCACGACCAGACATGTTGCTCAAGTTGCTTTTGTTGTTGCTCTTGCTTAGAAGATTGCAGAATGATCCTGCAGACAACGCTGCGCTCGCACGCAGCAAACGCAAAGGCGTCGAGCACCACACACAAAAAGCACGCACGATCTCGCGCCGAAGTTGGATGTTGTGGCGAAAGAGAGTGGAGTTGGAGGGAGGCGACATCGACGCTCGCGGACGCACATCCTCGCTTCTGATTGGCTCTCGAAACAAAGTTTGTTTCTTTCGCTCTCATTGGTGGAACATGAGTATGGCGATGCGTAATTGGCCATAACTCTAGCTTCTCCGTTTTGATTGGCGGATGGAGGAGATGAGAGTGTTTCGCGCCAACAGAGTTGAGCAAATGCATCCACCTTTTGCGCGCGCAAAAAAGTCTTGTTTTGTTTCGAGTGTGTGTTTGTTTGTTGTTTGCTTTTGACGCTGCGAAAGTCAGCAATAATTCTCCAGCTCATTCCTGAATTTCCTCAGCTCCAGCAACCAAGTGATCCGTAATGGCTCGTACCAAGCAAACCGCTCGCAAGTCCACCGGTGGCAAAGCCCCACGTAAGCAACTCGCCACGAAGGCCGCTCGCAAGAGCGCTCCTGCGACTGGCGGTGTGAAGAAGCCTCACCGCTACCGTCCAGGTACGGTGGCGCTCCGTGAGATCCGTCGCTACCAGAAGTCTACCGAGCTGTTGATCCGCAAGCTGCCGTTCCAGCGTCTTGTGCGTGAGATCGCGCAAGACTTCAAGACGGACTTGCGTTTCCAAGGCTCGGCCGTGCTCGCTCTGCAAGAAGCCGCGGAAGCGTACCTTGTGGGTCTCTTCGAAGACACGAACTTGTGCGCGATCCACGCGAAGCGTGTGACGATCATGCCAAAGGACATCCAATTGGCTCGTCGTATCCGTGGCGAGCGCTCGTAAGCGTCTTCCTTTGGTCTCTAGCGTTCCGTTTGTGAACTGAGAGATATCGGATGTTCGCGAAGGAGCAGTCGTTCTTGGACTACAATCCGGTTGACTCGAGAAGCACTTCTTGTGTCGATTTTCATCCCCCTGGTGTTTTTTAACACCACCCTTGTCAAAAGAGAATCCGGAGCGTTTGTAGAGATGAGTTTGTAGCGATGAGTTCGTAGCGATGAGGTTCGTAGTGTCACAAAGTGCGATGTCCTCTTTCCGTGCTGCGTGCTGTTTTGGTTGTCTCTGGTCGTTGAGTGTGTGAGAGCAGGGACTCGTCGAGAGAATGGCAGGTCTTTCTCACGTGATGATGTTCGCGTTCGAACGCACAGGATTGAGCGCTTTTGTGCGATGCTTGTGCGATAGAACATGCTGCAGGTAAAGCATCGAGATACTGCTGACCGTTTCTTTCCTTTCTTTTATCAAAGTCCTTCCATCACAACGACGGTAGCACCACATTCCCCCTACTCTCTCTCTCTACGCACGCAGTCGTTGCGACGAATCGAATTTCACTCCACACGCAGCGCAGCTGCAGCGAATGCAGACAAACAAGCACGCAAGAGGCGACTTAGATGCATACCCAGAGGACGAAGCATCATCTCATACAAATCGAGCGAGCAAACCACTTACGCAAAGTCTTCGTCTCCAGCGACGGCCGTTTGCAAACAGTAGTAGCAATACACGTGTTTGCAGGACGTAATGTACGGCGTCTGCATGCCAACAAGCGTCACACAACGAACATGAGTGCAAACCTTCTTGGTCCTGACGCATCTCTCTACAAGTCCAAAGAGCATGCTCACCTGAGGTGGCGCGATCCCGCACAAAGCGCATTGCGATCGATTGTCGGTATCCGCCGAGCTTCGAAGACTGGCCGTCGCTCGACTGCGGCTCCACGTCAAGAACGGCAGCACGAAATTCCCAAACTCCTATACGATCGTAAACAACAGAACACCCGAAAATGGAACGCTGAACGTGTGAGACACAGGCACAAGTGGACTCCAGGACGCGCGAACGTTACCATTAAGCCATCCCAGAGAAGCTGACGCGTCATGTACTCAAAGTTGATCGAACGAGGAGTTGTTGACGGAGCAATGCTCTCCTATTGATTGCATGCATACCAAAACAAGACAGCCAGTAAGTCGATGTGTCTGCTTTGCAGCTTTCACACAACATAAAAGGTCGACTTCTTTTTCCGCTGCACGTACCATTTTCATGCCGAGGCATCGTTCCGGAAGCGAGCGATAGGTTCCCTTGCGAAGAAAAGCCAGCAAATTCGCAAACTGGCACGAGATCACGAACGTTTCGAGCCATTTCATGACTTTCAGCAAGCGTGTGCGTCTTGCCTCCCCTGCTTCGGAGGCTGCGCTACTGTGGGTATCGTCGCTGCTGGGCACCGAATCCCATCGAGACGAAGAAATGTACCGGAAAAAGCGCTTCCACGCATATGGAACACCCACAGACAACAGGAAGAGCGCGGCGATCCGCTTTCGTGTCAACGAGCTCTGCACGAATCGCACATTCTCGAGCTTCATACCCGGCGTTGGCTGTGTCCACAACAAAACAAGACATCACACACACACAGGTTGCTGTTAGAAAGAATCCCAGTTTGCACCATCCTATGTCCCATTTATCCAGTCAGAATACGAACGCACCCGTCTGATCCCCGTCGAGAAGGCAAACAGCATCGCGCCGAGCAGTGCGTCGATCTCCGGCTTCACATGGTCCATAACGCCAGGCTCAAACATACTGAACATCGACTTCATGGGGACTTTGAGCATCCCCATGATCTCCGAGTCGAGGATCAGCGCGTCCCATTTGTTCACGCGCAGTCCTGCTTTCGGGTCGCCCAGACTCGCGTACTGCAGTCGTTGCAGCGGTGGGGGTGGTCCAGACTGATGCAGAGGCTGCTGGCACTCCTGGATGGCTGCATGCGCTGTCTTCAGATGCTCCGGCAGACTCATGGACTTGGCGCGATCGTCTCGAGTCCGCACGGGATGGAGCTCTTCGGTTGAACTTGGAAGTTTGACGTAAGTCTCGATGATGATGATGATGATGATGTTGTTGTTGGTGGCAGTCGCACCGTGGTTTACCTATTAGTGCCTCCGTGAGCAGGATGAACGAGGGGGTACTATTAACACCTTTTTTTGGACGGGATGAAGAGAAATCTGATCGCGAAAAACCTCTTCCACAAAAGCGATCACGATGAAGCTTCAACATGCTGCGTGCGTCGCGCTTTGCGTGGCGTTGTTGGGTGCGACTGGAGGTGCTGCGCATCGGTTTCGGAGAGAGCAGGCGAACGAGCATGCGCTGGTGATCGTGCCGGCGCATCCGCAGACCAAGTGCGCGGGAAACACCGCGTCGGGTTGCAGTATTGGGACTGCTGCAACTGCGCAGGAAGGAGCGGTGCAGCAAGAAGCCGTCCCCGAGTTCGAACCAACGCATGAGTGGAAAGACATTTTGCCGAACCAAGCCCTCCCGCCTGTAGGAGCTATGCGCTGCTGTTTTAGCGTTGGGACTTGATGCCTTATGGTGTGTATGTTGTTGTTGTAGGGCTTGTACATTCGTGTGAACATGGAGACAGGGAAGAAAGAAGCCAAGTTGCTGGATTAAATGCTCGATCAAGGTTGCTCCGTCGCTGCTGCACACTGCATGGATGCTCAAAATATACTCTCTCTCTCTCTCTCTCTCTCTCTCTTCATCCTCGCTGTCGCCTTCTCCGACCGTGCTTCGAACCCGTCTCCACGCGGCAGACTTTGAACCCATTCACACACAGACACAAGAAAATGCTCAACTTTGCCCATGAACCGTTTCCTGTGATCCACGTAGGCAGAAAACAGCAAAATGGGTTCTCGAATGCGAGAAGTCATCCGAATGTCGCTCGAAGGTTGCGCCACCAGCGCTGTGATTGTCACAGTCGAAACAGCCACGTATCCTTTTCATTTGGGAAATTGACACTCCAAGCGCGGAAAAGAGCAAGAATGGACGACAAGATGCCGACGAACGTGCGTCTCCGCAGACGCCGCGATGGCAGAAGCAGGACGCGATCGAAAGTGCGCATGGGTCTGCTAGTGGTGCTGGTGGCGCTCGCATTGGCAGGTGTGGCCACTGCAGCTCCTGCGGGTGCTGGTCTGGTGGTCGTGGAGCAGAGCGAAGATGCATCAGAGCCAGCCGTCGCTGCGACTGCATCCGTGCCGCAGACTACGCAAGAGCGCATTCCCGAGTTTGTGGCCACAGATGCGTGGAAAGAAATCCTTCCTGGACAGGGAATCCCGAGGGTATGTGTATTTTGTTGATGTTTTGCACAGCGCACCATTCGGATGGAGTCAAATGACACGGACATCCTTTTGGTCTGCTGGGATGTATTTTTGCAGGGTCTTCATGTGCGAATGAACCTGGAGACGGGGAAGAAAGAAGCAAAGCTGATGGATCCGACGGACTTGGAAGTGGACGAACGCATGCGGTCAGTGGTGGTCGATCCGGATGCGCCAATTACAGTCGCCACCGATGTCGCTGGCGAGATTGATGCTGTCGTCACCAAGCAAGACACAGCATCGCACGTTGCACCGATCGACACGGAAGCGCGCGAAGATGCTGCCGCTGAAAGTGACGAAAGTAAGGGAGACGAGCATTTGGACGAAGCACCTCCTGCTTCCAGAGAACCGGCGTGGAATCACGAAAAGATCTATGAAGTGCTGCAGGCGCTCCCGGAGCCACCGACGCTGGAAGGCATGGACATCCACGAAGCCCATGCCAAACTGTCGAAGGAAGAGTTCCGCAAACAGATCATCGCATTGTGGAAACAGCGTCAGCAAGATCTGAAAGATGCGATTGATACGATGCAAGACGATGCGAAGTACCTGGGCAAGCTCCTCGAACAATTCCGGGATGCTGAACGAGACGGCAATGTGGAAGCGCAAGTGAACGTGCTGGAAGTCTTGGAGTGGGAGGTGCAAGACTTGGACAAGACGCATGTGTTCAACTTTATCGGTGGCTTTGACATCATCGGGAGCTATTTGAACTCGAGCAGCTTGCCAGTGCGCGCTCACGCGTCGTGGGTGATTGGAAGTGCTTCGAAAAGCTACCAAGACGGACAGAACTGGGCGATTGACGCTGGTGCGCTGCCGAAGCTGATCACCTCGTTGGCGCTCGATCCAACACCGAGCGGTGGCGACGCGAAGGCGGTGTTTGAAGTGAAGAAGAAAGCACTCTATGGCATCTCGTCGCTCATTTTGTTCAATGAGCGTGGCCAGCGACTCTTCTTGCTGCACAAGGGACCCGAGCGTCTCGCAGGACTCTTCGATGGAGACCACCCCAAGAGCATCCAATTGAAGGTGTGGTTTTTTGTGTGTGCACTGCTTCGCTGGTATTCTGTGTGCGTTTGCATCGACTGACATATTGTGAAAATGTCTAACGGTCCTTCCTCCTCCTAGGCTGCGCTGCTGATCCATGACTTGCTGCTTGAAACGGATTCCGCCGAGGCTCCTGAAGGCGAATCCAGTTTGCAACAGCTCCAGAAGATCTTCAAGTCCTCGGGATGGTGTGAGCGTCTCTCGTCCTTTTTCCTCGAAAATGTACGTCTATCTCTCTGCGTTGTCCATTTCTGGCTGCTGTGGAGAAATTGACGTTTTCCATGACTTTCATACGTGCAACGAGTAGGCGACACAGTTGCGCGAACGCCAGGTGCTTGAGATCATGGGTGCCATGCGCAACCAACTGCCATCGTGCGAGAAAACGTTCCAGGCGGCTGGCGTGAAAAGCGTCGTCGAAGTGGTCGCGACGTCTTTTTCTCAGGACGAAGAGCTGGAAGCCGAGGAAAAGCAGGAGCTTCTTGGGTTTGTGGATGAGTTCTTGGGGTTCTTGTAGTCCTGCAGCAGCCAGGAAAAGCAAGGAAAGAGAGCGACAGTCATTTTGCAGTCGATTAGTATAAGAACGAGAGAAACAGCATGTTGAAGTTTGGTGTCGACCGCTGTTCACGTCCTGTGAGAAACTTTTGAGAAAATGTGAGATATTAAGATCCATTCGTTGGGATTGTCAGCATGCACGGATCCTCCCTCAAATGGAGTCTTGGTTTCAAAAAGCAACGTGTTGTTAAATATGAATAAGTAAGTGTCTTCGCTGTACGGTTAACGATCGTGCAAGTAAAGCACGCCTATTTCTTGGTGACAAAGCCCCACACCTCCACACACGCAACGTCAAAATCGCTCTCGGAGGTCAACCGTCTGGACACCGCGAACACAAGGGTCAGTCAGTCGAAGTGATCCTGCTCCGTGATGGACTTTACAAACGTACCGGTTCATGAAGGTGTCGGACTGGGCACTGGATCCCCGAGAGAGATCCGAGTTCAGAAACCACGCAAAGCCACCGCTTTTGAATGTGAGCAAAGAGATGGCAATGTTAGACTCGGAGAAGCTCAATGAGGAGCAGAAAGCAACTCCCAGGTTCAAGAAGAGGAAGAATACATACCCTCCGCCCATGCCGATCGACCGATCCGTGCTGAGCATGAACATCGCGTTTCTCCGAGACCACGGGAAGCGTTCAAACTTTGGGTGGCACGCAAACACAAACGACTCGCCAATGCCATAATACGACGTGCTTTGCTTCCACGGCACTGCGACAAACCCGCCAAAGACCTCGCCGCGCGTCGTCTCGACGAGAATCAGCGTCGGGCTCTTGTCGCGCACATTGCACAGCAGCGTGTGCAGACTCGAGCCGTGTTGCGCGAGACTGTACAGCAGCTTCCAATCGTACCCACGGAACCGGGTCGGGAGACAGGTTTCCAGCTTCGGGACGAACATGGAGCAATAGCGGGGGTCCGAGAGCACTTCACTCGCCGTGCCACCAATCAGTGCCGGCAATACGAACTCATCCGCTTCCAAGTGGGTGGGCAAGCGCTCGGATTGGGACCGGTACTTGTTTTTTTCGGCTGTCTGCGCGTTCTTCTTCTTCTTCACAGGCACTACTACATCATGGTCCTGGTCTTCGTCTTCCGGCTGAACGTTCGCTGTCTTTCGAGGCGCGATGTATTTGTACCCGTCGCGATTGCTGTTGGTTCGACAGAAACAGATTGTTGAGTCGGTGGTAGCCATCATTGCATGGGACGGTGGCGCTACTGCGGGGACACTTACGTTAATGGCGAGGTCTCTGACTGCTGTTGCTGACGTGCATCGTCTTCGTCATTCTCTTGGTCCATCTTGTCTGCAAATGGCAGCACCGGCAGACTATGGCTTCGCTGTTTGCGGAACACTTTCAACCTCTGACCTCTGAAGATCGTGCTTCCGCCAAGCAAGTTATTCATAGCTCGCAACTCAGATTCACGCAGATTGTGTCTACTCGACCAATGAAGCAATGCCGCACACACACACACACACACAATAGCAGCCATGCGACGCGGTCCACGACAAAAACAGACACATCCACACATTAGAGCAATGCGCGATTGCGAATCAACTGACGCAACTTGAGAAATCCATACCGAAGCGCGATCCCAGCGATCGTGTCGCCTTCTTCGACGACGTAGGTCTGCATGCGGCGCGTTGGTTTTTTCGAGAACGTGTTGCTCCAGTTCACAGGCGTGAACACTTGGAGCATCATCGGTGGGGTGTCTGGTGCTGTGACGTCTGCTGGACGTGCGCGTTCCAGAGAATAATCGAAAGTGGTGGAAGAAAAGCGTCGAGGCGTTGAGGTGGTGGGAATGAATCGTTTAAATTTGAATAGACATGCACGTTGCAGGAAGGGACCAACGGATGTGGTCCGAACGCAGCAATCGTATTGTATTGAAGAAAGCGAGAGAGCGAGCGAGAGAGAGAGAGGGATATAAAATATATAATATGGAAGGATAGAGGCGAAATCAAAACACAAAAAAAGAGAGAGTGGCGTTTGCAGGAATAACCAGATGGTGTTGAAGTAGGAAATGGCATCCTGTGAAATGCATCCCTTTTTTTTTGAGACGACTGGCTGGTTGATCTGCACCGTTTTCCGCTCCACACTGGTTTGTCACTTGGTGTCAGCGTCATCTGCGATTAGTCCGTCAAGCCAAAGTCGACGCATGCAAACCAGTGCGGAAGGCACAATCAGAACGACGGAATGGTGGTGGACTTCCAGCATGCATTCCTGGATCCGTGATGCGCTCGAAGTGCAAACTGCAGTATTTTCATTAGCGTTGGTGTCCATTCGTGGGAGGGATGTCGCGCGTTTTCTTACAGAGAATCCGCAAACAGGACAAAGATTGCGCGTTTTTTTAGCCGCATTGGACACCTCCAGAATCAGAGCAACTCATCGACCACCACTCTTGCAGCTTAACCTATAAAGTGAGAAAGCAACAAAAACAGAAGCGGTTCCGTTAGAAACCTATAGACATCGAGCGTGAGTTTAGAACACTCTCCGTTGCAGCAAGTTGCTAACATGCCATTCGGTCGCAAAAGCGCCAAAATCGGACAAGCATGGCAGCTTCCTCCCACATCGCCAAGCAGACACCACCTCCCGCGCCGCTGGGCATCCTGCGCGGCCACGGCGTCCCCGTGAACGCGACCTGCTTCCTCGCGCCTACGACCATCGTGTCGGGCGCTGCAGACGGCGCCGTCAAGATCTGGGATCTGAAATCCCGCCGCGAGTCCGCGACTTTGTCGACTGCGCACTCGAAAGCAGGAGTGCTGCACGCAAGTGCGCTCGCTGACGCAGCACAGTTCGTGACCCAGGGACGCGATGGGTTCGTGAAAGTCTGGGACGCAGCTACTTTCGCAGAAGGCTGCCACCCTCTGGCGTCCTATTATTGCGGCTCGTTCTCGTTTACCAAGTTTGCGACGCTACGGTGGCCAAAGGTTGCTGCTTCTGCTGATGGAGTCGCAACAGACAGTGGCAGTCTGATTGTGTGTCCAAGTGCCGAGGCGGATCAGGTACGATGCTGTTGCTTATCTGTCTGTGCTGTGTGCTGCGCATTACTTACTTGCATGTGGGAGGGGATGCTACAGATCCTGATCTACGATACCCGAGCGCCGACATCCCGTCCAGCTCTCCACATCGCTGTCCCCGATGGAGCCAAGAAGAAAGGCATGTGCATGTCACTATGCCTCTTCGAAAGCAATGGTGGTGGTGGTGGTGGACTAGAGCAGGGACGTTCCCGACAAGCGTACATCGCTGCGGGGTATGAAAGCGGCGCGCTCTCGATCCTCGACCTTCGATCTGGAGGGAAACTCGCTTGCGAAGCGCAAGTCACTGAAAGCGCGAACCCTCGTACGCTCGATCTATTCCTACGAGTTTCTGCTCGTTTCGCGTCGCTAACAGCTGGTTGGTCGTGCGCCATTATGGACGCTTGGTGTCTTCCATGTAGTGTTAGCGTTCGATGTCACGCAAGACGGCGAGTCAGCGATTTGTGGCTCCTCGGGGGAAGACCTCTACATGGCGACGTTCGATGCGAATACGTTCACGATCTCGTCTGAATCGTTTTTCAAGTGCAACCACGGCGGCATCAGCGCGATCTGCATCCGCGGCGACCAGCGCATTTTCGCGACGGCCGGTTGGGACCACAGGTGCGGCGTTCGGTTCGCCATGTGCTGTCCGTTTCCTTGTTTGCTTTTTGTTTCAAGGCAACGAACTGATCCTCCAAGCTGTGCATGACCTTTTCCGATAGGGTGCGCGTGTTCCATCTGCGCAAGTTGAAGCCATTAGCGATCTTGAAATACCACGCCGAGAGTGTGTTTGGCTTGGACTTTAGCTCCGATAGCTCCCTCCTAGTCTCCGCTTCGAAAGACCACAAGATCGCGTTATGGTCCATTTACCCACCCTCCGAGCGAGCGGTCCACACAAGCCTACGAGCGTATTGACAAGAAGCATCCCAACCGAGTCACAACGATGCAAAGAAAAGTGGATGCTTTGTGCGGCGCTTGCTTAAATTACTTTATGTGAACAAAAAACTAACATATAACGAGTTCGCTCGTTCCTTACGTCGCCGTAAACTCGACCGACTTTTTCAGATTGGAGTTGTAGTACAGGAAATGGTGGAACCGAAAGTACGTGACCAGTTCCGTGAGCCCGACATCGCGCTGCGCATGGCACTCGCGACCGCGGTGGCCAAACTGCTGACACACTTTGCAACGGTGCTCACCTGTGCAGTGGTTCGCATTGCCGCATAGCAGACACGGCTTTTCCCGGTTCGGACACTCGGCGCCGCGATGCGTACCGCGCTCGATGCAGTACCGACAGCGGTGCTGCTCCGAGGAATGCGCTTTGCTCATGCAGAACGTACATTCCGTGTCACTCTTCGTCGACGACGACTTGAACCCGCGCTCCAAAATGCTGTCGATCGACCGCGTCATCGGCAGCAGCGAGAACGGTGACGCTGTGCGGCGTCCAACTCCCAGCCCGTCTTCTTTCAGGAAAATCTTGATCGCCGCGTCCGCATACCCTTCCGCAGTCGGTGGGAACGCGTGCACCGTATCCGAAGGGTGCATCACGATCAGCAACTGCTCCGGGTCGAAGAGCACGCGCAGTCTCGCTGCAAAGCCCACGTCCCCACATCGCGGCGAACCAAAGCCGACCATATTGATTTGGCTGGCATCGAGACCCTGCATGCGCGCGCGATCCCCCAAGTACAGCATAAATAATTGACTGAGCATGCCGCCCATGCTGTACCCAGTGATGTGCACAGCAGCGCCTTCCTCGACGTACTTCATGATCGTGTCCAGCAGCCCGTCCTTGAGCATATCCTGCAAGTAATCGTGCACCGCGCGATGCACACGCACTTTGCGCGCTCTGCTAATGCGAACCGGATTGCTGCTGTCACTGCTTTCGTCACTGTCGCGTCGGCGACGGCGCGAGTGGGAATGCACCGCGGACACAGGCGGCTGATCGAGGACCAGCGAGTCGAAGCGCTGGATGCGTGGCTGGGTCATCAATTTCTCCAATGGCGTGATATCCGTGGCTTCAATCAGACCCCGATCCAGTCCGACAGCCATCATGTTCTGGATGCTCTGGCGAATCCGCGTCTGTTCGCCTTCCGACCACGCCGAGCCAATTTTGCTCCACATGAACTGCAAGATCGCCGACGCCGGACTGTAATCCCCCGAGATCGAGGACGTCACCACGTTCAGCGCCGACGAGAGCGACACCGTGCTCATCTGCTGCTTGAACTCCGCGATCTCATCCTCGGCCCAGCCAGACCAGAAATCGCCCCACACGTCGCGAATCGTCTCGGGATTGCCTGCCGGACTGAACGCGACCACGACGTCGGTCGTCGAGTGACCCGACTTGTGCGCCACGGAGCTTTCCCACACATGAGCGCGCGCACAGCGACTCTTGTTTTGGAAAATCTGCTTGAGCTCGTACACCGACTCGGTGCCTCCATGACGACGATCGGTGCAGATCTTGACCCCTTTCCCGAATTTGACGTTCTTGTTGCCATTCGCGTCTTCGTTGATCAAGTCTTTCTCCTTCAGCATCGAGAATTTCGCCGACAAGAGCAGCAGCTGCTTGCCCTTTTGCAAAATCTCGCGCTTCTTACGGAAGTTGCGGTGCATCGCGGCAATCGCCGACGCAAACGCATCGTTGATGTCTTCGTCTTCGGGACAGCTCACGATCGTGTCTTCCTGCTCCGTGATCAGCAGGATCTCATGCGAAAACTCGTGACGATACGTTCCTGCGATGACATCCACGCCGTATTTCTCGATGTTGGCATGCGCGGCTTCGATCATCTGGCCGTCCTGGAACTCGTGCTTCAGCGTCACGAGGAACGCCTTCGGACACCACTCTTTCCGCACGCGCTTGATCAAGTTCGGCACACGCACAAAGTTCACCGAGAATTCGCCTTTTTTCTTCTTCGCGAGGTCGTGGTGCTGCATGGGCACGTAGAAGTCCATGACCGTCGCGGCCAAGATCACGATCCCGCGGTTGTTTGCCGCGTTCACCGCGCGCGTGGTCAGTCGCAGCAGCAACAGATATTGCTGCACCGACGTGAAGCTGACGTTCAGCAGGCGATCTTTCGCGTCGTTGTAGAGCAACGTGATGTTCTCGAACTTGATCTGTTGTCCGAGATCGAGTCCTTCCACCGCGATCCCGTGGTCCCGCACTTTCAACATGCTCATAAACGCGCCATTTTGAATGTATTTCTGGAAATGGCGGGTAAACGGCTGCATCGAATCTTCGCGGTGCAGAAAGATCACGGCGTACCCAAGATGCAGCAAGTATTCGGCGCACGCCGGTCCTTGGTGCTCTTGGATCTTCGCCGACAGGTCCACAAACGTATCATTGTTCGCATCCAGCGGCACGATCGTGGCTCCAGACGTGACGAGCGCGATCCCACGGCGGTTGTCCGCCAATTGGTTGCTGATGAACTCGTTCACTTGGCTCTCCATTTGCTCGAGTCCCCATTTCGGATCTTGCTTGGTTTTCTTGAAAAAATCGTCGACAAACGCATCCGAGTCCGCGGGCGTCGAGCCGCCGCCAATGCGTTGCCGCAACGTCCCCCAAAGCGCCATCTTCCTATATCGGCGGTTTGTTGTTTCTGTTTGTTTGTTTTTCTTTTCGTTGTTGCGATAGAGAGAGTCGTTGCGGAGCTACCTGGTGATGCGAGCGACAGTTCAATAAATACCGAGTGGGTGTGCGCGACGACGCAAGTTTCAAAGTGGTGTCTTGGGAGCTTCGCAGGTCGCTCGCTCGCTCGCTCGCTCGCTCACTCTCGCAGTCATACACGCACTCTTTAATAGAAGGTGGTTGGCGACAGAGGTGGTGGTTGTTTCGCTGTGAATAGCATCTTCTGCAGACGCGCACTCGCTCGAAGAGATGGGCGAAGCGAAGAAAGAAAATATGGGAAAGTCGCCAGAGTGCTCGGCGCGTCACCACCTGCACTTGTGAGTGGATGAGTGATAAAACAAGATCTGGTGGTCATGCGGATTTGCTGCCCTTTGTGAGTCTCTCGAACCTTCTTATAACGGGTGGAAAGTTAATATGACTAAACTCAACCCTCTCTATGAGGAACGAATAGCGTGAAGGATAGCGCATTTACAATAGAGAGGCGGGTTTGCATTTCTGACATTCAGATGCGGGAAGCGAATCCGACTCGAAAAATCGAACGGCAGGGATGTGTGCGTGCGTGCTTGTCACGTGGACACCCCAGTTCCCAAACCTTATCGCATCGGCTTTACCCACCAGCCACACCCTCCGTCTACCACGCAGCTCCCATCCAGAAAACAGAACAACCAAACATCCTAACAGACACGCCAAGCCGCGATCGACAGAGTGGTTTCCGATGTCATGAGGTGTTAGATGTCTTTGCTCGCTTTTTTTGCATGTGGTTGGATTGGATGTGGGTGTGTGTGTGGGTGTAAGACCGTTCGCTGGTTCAGTAGCCAATCGGAGCTGCGATCGGATATTAATAGCTGGGAGCCAGCCAATCAAGAGACATCGTGCAGGATCCGCAGCGCGTCACTTTCCACCCAATCACCATCATCCGAAATCGAACTCCCAACCATCTCCACACGATCCATTCGCAAGAGATCAAGCAAACCGAAAAAGATCTCGTGTGCATGCATTTATACTGGAAATGCCTGAGCACTCGATGATATGGATGCTCCAGCTCAGCGATACTGTACGAGCGGAAATTTCTGCGGATTCCGAAACTGCTTTTCTCTCTCGCTGTCTTCAATCTTGCGTGTCACTATTGCACACTGAGATCCAACACACCGGACCCCATGCACATGGCATCACACCAAACGGAGTGAGGGGACATCGAACGGATCGTTTTGGAGTGACGGAACGTTGAGAGACGCAGGTGTTCTCGCTTTGCTGCTGTTTGCTGCGCATTCTAGATTCTATCGGGAAACCGGGAAATCGAAGCGCGAGCGCATCGTGACAGAGTGCCACACTTTTCAGAGATTGTCAACATATCTGTAAAAAAAGATCCGTTATCTCTCCCTTCGAACGACCTTCCGCTCACCCCCTATTTCGACCTTCGAACGACCTTCCGCTCACACCCTATTTCGACCTTCGAACGACCTCGCGTTCGGTTGTTTCAAAAAGCGGGTCGCTTCGCGCAACCTGCTTCAAGTCCCTCGAATGTGAGCGGCCATGACGTCGAATCCGCCACTTGGGAAAAGCTGATCCGTTATCTGTAAGTGAGCAGCAGCAATGGACGGGAAGAAACCTTCGGCGTTCTTCTCCCCCGGCGGACTGCTCAAGCGCGGGTGGAGTGGCGTCACGAGCCCCATCAACGCCGTCAAGGACTCGGTCATCGCCGCCGCGACGCCGCGGTCGCTCACGACCCCCTCCAACCGCACGACGCAACCGAGTCCCGCCGAGTATCCGAGCTTGTTCGATGTGCGCACGCCCTCTTCTACACGGTCCGACGGCCACTATTCGCATGGGATGCCGTCGCTGGGAGAACGCGAGCTTACCGCGCCATCTTCCGCGCGTGGTGCTGGTGCGGGACCATCCGGCTTTGGCAACAGTAACAGCTCACGGAGCAGTTCTCGGACGAGTTCGTCGTCCCGAACAGGATCGCGCACGGCGTCGCGGGAGTTGCCCCCGCACATGGGACTCACAGCGGCCGCGTTGCGAGACGTGCAGCACATGGATGAAGAAGAGCGCGCGTATCTCGAGGTGTGCCACCACAACCTGCATTCTGTGCTCACGAACCCGAAAGCGACCAATTGGGGCGGTGCACTGCTCGATGTGTTTTACCCGCTGGAGGCCGATATCCCGATGCTGCCATTCCCGGGACTTGAGCATGTCCATGCGCGTGACTTTGAACCGTATCTGAAAAAATATGGCAAAAACGCGAAGACCTACGAAGACAACCACGCCAAACCGATCAGCGAGCAGCTTTCGTCCAAGAATGTTCCGTCGATATCGGTGGCGGATGGTATGCGAGTCGATCGGCTTTCTGTCAGCTTGGATCCTTTTTGCTTCTCGTTGTGTGTCGGTGACTGACGTTCATGGTGGACTGTTCTTGCTGTGCTCGTGTTATCAGAGGATGTGGCCAAGTGCTTGGATATCGTTCCAAGTATGTTTTTCCGACCGAATTTTGACCTGACCGATCCTGCCGTCTTTGAAGAAGTCATGAGCATGCAGGCGTCGACATCTCTTCAGGAAGAAGTACGTTTATTGTGATCCAACGTGGAGGCTGCATTTTTTGTCTGACCTCTGGGTGGTGCTTCTTGTTGCAGTTGACAGGATACCTCGACCGCGTCGAATTTACGTTGCTGCGGCAAGTGTCGTCGAGGTCCGATCGATTCTTCGAAGCGTCTGCGAATCAGGAGGTCATGAAGCGGTCGATCTCGGTGGCATGCGACCAAGTTGCGACTCTACGGTTCGTTCAGATCCACCTGCTTTTCGTTTGAGTATCTCTCGTCTCGCGATCATAGACTGACACACACACACATTGTGGTCTTGATCAGGAAAACTATGGACAGATTGCGGAATGGGTTAGCTGACAAAACACTCGACATTGTGAGTCTGCATCGCCGCCAGAAACGCATTGCTGAGCTGCACGAAGTTGTGACCATGATTGAGAGTGTGAAGAACGCCGAATCCGCCGTCGATGCACTGGTGCAGTGTCAAGATTACACGAGCGCCTTGGATCTGATTGAGAGTGCGCAAGCAACACTGCGAGAGCACTTGAAAGGGATCCACGGACTCAACTCCCTTGGCGACAAATTTGAAGGTTACCGCAGTTTCATCATCACACAAATCTCGCAACGATTCATTTCGGTTGTCACATCACCAGAATGGATGTTTCACGAAGAAGAGGCAGCGGATCGAAGTCGCAGAGGCAGCGTCGCGAAAGAGAAAGACGCATCGACAGCCGAGACAAAGCGTTTGATCGAAGTGCTTCTCCGTTTGGACTCGATCAACGACGTTGTCGCGAAGTATCGCGATCAGCTCAACGAAGAAATTAAAGTGGTGGTCAAAACCGTGGTAACCGAGACAATTGCAGTCTCCAGTAGCAGCAAGAACAGCACAGGTGGTGGCGAGTTAAGCTCGTCGTCTGGTGCTGAGTCCAAGGTTTCAATTCAACTGCGAGCCCTGACATCGGATGAGTTCTTGCAGTGTGTCCAAATGATCTTCGAGCATTTGATCATGGTCTTGAAGCGTGCAGTCGTCGTCCACGATCTCCTCGTGCATGCAATGCAGCAGAAAATTGATAGCGCGGCGCAAGCGGAGAAGAAAGGATCGGTTGCTGTGCAAGGCAATGGTTCTGAAAATGGTGGCTCCCAGGAAACGAAGAGCGCGGAGGGATGGACGCCCTCCGAAATCACGAGCGAAGACAAGGAAATGCTCGGAGACTGGAAAATGAAGACAACGTGCACCAACGTGATTCGCGAAATCGATGAAGTGATCCGAAAGACGTGCGAGTTCTCTCAGCGGAGTGTGTCCAACCTGTTCGCTGTGCGCAAAGAAGTCCAAGCGGTGTACACGATGCCCCAATTGCGGCTCCTCTACGATACGACGATGGACTTCGTTGTCAACGTCGAGAAGCTGACCGGTAAAACCGACTACACACTTCGCGGGGCTCTGTTTTCGCAGCTGAAACTGTTTCTGGAGAAATATCACCACGCTCAGATGGCAAAACTGGTATCGACGCTGGATCATGAGCTGTGGAAGAATACCGAGATCTCTGTAGCCCGCCACAAAGCCCTCGAAGATCTGTCCAGCGGTCGAGGAGTCTCACTGACCCTGTCCGATGACCGCGAGGTTGCCGGGGAAACAGCAGCGCCGTTCAAAGCTGTTTCTATCTGTGGTAAATCGTTTCGGATCGTTTGGTCCGTGCTCCTGATGCTGGAGATTGTGATGAACTACATGTCCTGTGCGGCGAACTTTCCAGTTCTCGCAACGGATGTGCTGCAGAGGTCAATCGAGATTTTTAGGGTACGTTGTTGCGACGCATGCTCTACTGCACAGCGCGCTAACCAATCTGTTTGTTGCCATTGTCCAGTTATTTAATTCAAGGACGACTCAACTCGTTCTGGGGGCGGGAGCCATGCAAATTGCGCGCTTGAAGAGCATTTCTGCGAGACATTTAGGTATGGAGTCATTGCTTGACCACCGCTGCGCTGTTAACCTCGCCGTTGACGAACTATCTCGGCGTATCTTCAGCACTGGCGTCGCAATCCCTGGACCTCGCGATGACCTTGATTCCGCACATCAAAGCGGCTTTAGCTGCTCATTTCACAGATCGCCAAAAGCTGCTCCTTGATGAGTTTGATCGTGTGCTGAGAGATTACGCGGAGCATAATGAGAAGATTTTCAGCAAGTTTACCAACATCGTAGAAGACCAGATTATGAAGCGATTCTTGGAAAACGTTGCGGCCGAGGTTCGTTTTGCCTGCATGTCTGCAAGATATTTGTGCGAATCGTCTCCCCACATGCATTCGAGCTGATTGACATTCGTTGATGGATGCAGGTGAATTACGATGCCTCGAACCTTTCGGTTCCAACCAACCCCATGAAAGGAATCACTCAAAGCACACTGAAACTGCACGCAGTCTTGCATCCTGTGCTGTCTCCTCCTCAGATGAAGGACGTGATGTCTCGAGTGTTCGACATGTTCACCCAAAAGCTCCCAGACTGTTTTAAGCAAGTGCAACCGAAAACACCCACAGGAAAAACGAGGTGCGAGCGCCTCAAGATCTCATGAAGGTCGTCGATGTATGTATGTCTCAATGTGGTGCTTTCGTTTTGTGATGTTGACAGAGTGATGGAGGACATCGCCGTGTTCGTGGAGAGTTTCAAAGAAGTAAATGCCGTCGAGTTCAATGGCGACGTCCTTCTTCGCCATTTCAAAGCTGCATATCGCGTGTAGCGAGGATTCCTCCTCCCCCCCAGCGATAAACAAAAAATACGCCTTCAATCGTATTGCATGCAATGTACAGAGAAAATGATTCAAGTCTCCTAACGATACAAAAACAATGTGATAGATTCCAGCATCCATTTAGACAACGAAGCTGCTACTTCCCACAAACACCGCCCGACGTTTCCATTTACACTTTCGGTCTTGCTTTGTTCGCTAGGTCCCCCTGCAACTGCCTTTCTTTGCGCCTATGGAGCTGGAGTGGAGTCCGCGAGCGCCTTGATGGTGTCGAGCGACTCTTGAATCGCCTTCTTGTATTTCTTGCCATCGGTGACGCTGCTATCGTTGAAGTTGGTCAAACTCACATTGATGGCGTTGCTGTGCAGCAAGTAGCCCACGCCGTAGCCATCGGGCACGACCGCACCGAAGTTGAAGTATTGCAGGAAGGGCGTCGTGACGTTGCTGGACGAGATTTGGAAGTTCGTGCTCGCCGCACGCACAGGGCTACCCAGGAACTCGCTCGCAACACCGTTCTCATTGGCGATCGACGACAGCGCAGTGAGGTGGCGGTCGACGCCGAGCCCCTTTTGCGCCATCTTGGCCATTTCGACGTGGCGGTTGACGGCCGTGACAAACAACTCGCGTTGCGTTTCCGTCGACGCTTGGCCACTAACCACCGCATTCGCAAAGTCAGCAGCCGCGGGGGTCAGCGAACGAATCGTTTCCGTTCGTCCATGGAGGAAGCCGCGGGTGGAGCACGATTCGTAGGTAGCAGCGACCTTGCCGTGCGCGCGCACGAACGCCAGCTGCAGCGCCATCTGCGCCACGCCATCCGGGCTCAGTTTCCACTGCTTGCACTCGTTCTTCGCAAAGTTCGTGTACTCCAGGAACTCCGTGTTCAAGTTGCCGGCCCACTTCTCGAAATTCGACTCCGCCTTCTTGACGTCTTCCACCAAGTTGTTCGAGAGCTTCCAGTTCAGCTTCGCTGGCTTCGACGCGTCCACGAACTCAGGAAGCTCTTTCAATGGCGAAAATCCCGAGGACGTACCACGCATGTCGTGCCACACTTCGTGCAACCAGCGGTTCCACGACGTGCCATCGGAGAAGGAGTGCTCAAAGTTGACCGTCAAGTGGCCGTCCGTTTGAACCATGACTTGCACTTTGTCGAACCAGCGACCCGACCCCTTGCCGTGCAGCGCCAGTTCCATGCGGTTTTTCGCGTCCGCAGGCGATCGCTCTTCCAAAACCAACACGAAAAGCGCCGAATCGATGGCATTCAGCGACTGCTCATTCACCGGGTCGTACGCGATCAAATCATCACGAATACGAGCCCATTCGTCTCGGTTTTCCGCACTCAGCGTCGAAATATCGAGATCGTCGTGGTCCGATTTCTGGGAAGCGTTCAAGATCTCGTCCAGACGCTTTTCGAGGGCTGTCTGCGAGAGCAATTGCTTCCCATCCGGGCTCAGCACATCCAATCGGTAGAACTGCGTGCCCTTGAGCACGACAATGTGCGACGAGCGAGGCGTGGACACCAACACATCGCGCTCGTGCTTTGGGATCTTCGCCGTACCGAATTGACGCGCAAAGCTGAACATGCACTGGTTCTTATCCTGCTCCAGCTCGCTGCTTTTCACTTTCTCCCACCACTTCGCCGCCGACCGCACGAACGCTGCCGTGCGCGGGATCATGTCCTTCAGGTTGCCTTCAGTTTCGTCCACAATGCCGTACGCTGGGTTCACGTTGATCGGCGACTCGTAGCGACCTCCCAAATACATCTTGTCCCAGTCCGCTTCGATGTAGCTGAACGGGTACGCCTTGCCCATCGCCTGCGAGAGTTCGCGCTTGAGCAGGAACTCCTGCAGCTTGCGACCTTCCCCGTTTTCGAACGCCGACGCGAGTTCCGCGTGGGCAGCCCACTCGTTTTCACTCACGAGGGGGCGGATGGTCTCCAAGTAGCGCTCGAGGGTCTCTCCCAGCTGCGGCACCGGAAGGCGAGGCAGGTTGTACTCGTTCGTGGTCTGCATGCGGTTGAACCATCCGGGGAGCGCGGCCGTCTGCGTGCCAAAGGCACGGTGGCTGGCCGTAACGGCGCGCAGAGCAGGCTTCACGATGCGCATTGCGGGTGGATTGATGTGCGGAGGTCTAGATTTTCGCGAAATGGGTTTGGAGCTCCTCGCCAGCGCCAACTCGAGATGCCGACGTCAACAGGTTCGGAAACGAGGTTTTAGTGCTGAAAAACCTCAACTTCAACTTGGAAAAGTGTCGACTGTTGCGTGTCTTCAGAATAGAGAGAGAAAACCTGTGGAAAGTGATGGTCGCGTTTGAGAGGGGAGTTTGCGTTTCACAATTGGAGCCATTCGAGGATGATGACAACGAAGAGAGGAAGGAAGGGAGGGGATTCAGCTAGCTGCTACAAGAACGCTTGCTGCTGGCGCTATTCATGTTAGGACTGCTGGTGCTACTGGATAGCTGCTTGGACGACGTGGATAAGTAATACCGGCGGAAAGTGTTTGACGTTGGCGCTCCTGCTTTGTGTGGTTGTAGCGTCGCGGATGGAGAGCTGGGGTGGGAGCTTGACAGATCACTCGGTGTCAGTTTACACTTCGAAGAGCGGCGAGTGGATGCGGACGACGATGGAAGTGACCGACAAGCATAGCTGGACTTGAACCTGCTCTCTCCTTCTTCTCCGCTATAGTGGTCATCCGGACAGGAGTCTGTCTTGGAAGCTGGTGAGTTTGAAGCCATGTTGAGTGAACTGTCGGTATACGATGCGGTTTTGTCCAGGATATCGGTTGCCGAAAGCATGGGAGACTGGAGGGTACTTGCGACGGTATGTTGAGCACAGCGCGGACCGACTCTTGCGTCGATATCGACGTGACTGTCGTGCATGGCAAGGTGCTCTTTCAGGGACGCGTACTTGCCTCGCTCTTCCGCGAGTTTCTTGGCCACATTCCGCTTCTCGACGATCAAGTCGTTGCAGATTGATTTCCAGTGCTGGGACTGCTCTTTCATTGCTGCCTCCGTGGACTTCTGTGCTTGCAAAACAGCGACCTGCAATGCCTCCATGCTCTGTTTCGTGTCGAAAACCTCTTGCTGTATTCTAGTCATTGCGTCCTGAGCGTTTTCGACCGCGGTTTCCAGTGTCTCGATGTCGTTTCGCGTTTGCCAGCGACTCTCTTCGTGCTTCGCCGCTGATGCTTGAACTTGTCGAGAGAACTCTCTTCTGCAATTTTGTATCTCTTCGTGCGTGTGCGTGAGGAGATCCGTGAGCTCAATCTCGATGATCTCTTCTCTTCGCAATGGACTTGGGGTGCACCGCGAGTCGTCCAGCTGCTGGTGATTGAGGACACACGACAACTCTGGTAGAGACCATTTCTCACTGCTCGCGAATGTAGCTGACCGTGGCGACATTGGGTCTGCCTGCCTTACGGCGTCTGAGAATCGTGGCGATGGGAGTTCAACGCTCAGACTCTCGCGCGGCTTGACCGCTTCTCCTGATCGTGGATCGCCGGTGGGGGAATCGAGCGGATTCTCCGCTACGATCAATCCAGCCTGCTCGCAGACCAGCGCAATACTCTGGAACGCCTCGGTCGCGCTTACTGCGACCACTTCGGCATCGTGGGACCACTCGAGTGCGTTGTCGCATTCGTCTGCCAGTCTCTGCAGCATGGCAGATATCGCATCCAAAAACGCATCGTCTTCAGCGATGAAGTCTACACGGAGGAATTGAAAGCACAAACGAAACGTAAAAAGATAGGTAGATGAGAAATAACAACAACTACGAAACGCAGAAGAAACAACTCGTTACCGATTGGCGGCGCTTCTTGTTGGCGACTGGAATGGGCAATACCTTTTGGATCTGACTTCGATGCGCACTTGTCATTCATGGTCTCGGAAGTGCGACGACCACACACACAAATCGCAAACGAGCGAACAGCCGCATTGTTGAAGTCAATGTCATGTCCTCACCATCGCCAATATGCTTGATGAGAGTTTCCGACACTATTCGCGATAATGACATTCCTTCTGCTAGTGGCGTCACTAAATCAGGTCGTTTCAACGATCTCAATAAAAACTGCAAGGATATCCTCATGAGTTCTGTGTAATTACGAGACTAGATGCGATCGACAAAAGTGCTTGCACAAATGGACCGTTCCTGCATCATTTTCTGCAGTTTGGGATACTGGACGACTGGCGTTCGGATGGGTGTCGTTCAGTCGCACTCCAAATATCTGCCACCACGTGCATAGAAAGGGCGTTTTCTTTGCTCTTTCTGTCTTTCTGTCTTTCTGTCTGTCTGTCTGTTTGGCGCTCTTTCAGAATACGAGGCAGTCAGTTTCCCTCTATCCGCAATTTCTCTTTCTCTCTCTCTTTCTCTTTGTTTGTTTGTTCACATTTTCCTCACGACATTCCGGAATCCGACACCGAGAGAGAGACGAAGCACAGGCGAGAATGAGATTCAGCGTGTGGAGCAGTGTGCTCGTGCTCGCGACGGCGAGACTCGTCGCGGGAGCCACGACGACGAACACCACGACGCCCGCGTATTACTGCACGACCGATGAAGACTGTGCAGCGTTCCCGGACACGGTCTGCATCAAGGTCGAAATGGAAGACCCGATCAGCAAATGCACACCCAACACAGTGAAGCGGCCAGCGTGCCGACTCGGTCAGTTTGGTCTCTGTCCGTCGTACCAAGATGAAACGAGAGGGTACTTGAATGCGCACTGCATTTTCGTCGCCGACGACTCGGTGCAACCGACGACGACGACTCGTAGACTGGCTACGACGACGGCGCCAGCAGCTACGGTGAAAGCCGCAGGCTCCAGCTCCGGATCGGGAACAGTGGGAACCACTACTAGTACCACGAGAGCTCCGTTGACTATCGCTCCGGACGATGAAGAAACCGCTGCCAGTGGTTCCGGTGACTCGACAGCGGACACCTCTGTCGGTGATGCGTCGGGCAGCGACGGAGCGCTGACTACCGGAGCAAAGTTCGCGTCGTACAAAGTCGGCAACCAGACGATTTACGGCATTTTCAAATGCGCGGATCTATCGGAGTGTGAGAACCTGGCTGCCGACGCGACTACGTGCCGACCGTCAAAGTGTGGAGATGCCAACTCCGTCCAGCAGTGCAACAATCAGGGAACCTGCACCCACACCAGCAAATCCGATATCAAGCAACGCTCGTGCATGTGCTACAAAGGGTTCACTGGGACAAAGTGTGAGAAAACGGAGTCCGGTGAGTGCGATGTCGACTGTGGTATCGGCGGTGACTGCGTGGACGGAGAATGTGCCTGCAAAGCGGGGTTCGACGGCAAGAAGTACAAGAACAAGCAGGGCAAATCCGATGCGCGCTGCACCAAGTGCACAAATGATTTGGCGTGTGAGAACAAGAACACGTGCGATATCGAGACTGGCACGTGTGACTGCGCGGCTGGGTACACTGGCGTCACGTGTGGTGGTATCGACGACAACTGTGTGACGAAAAGTTGTGGTACCGGATCTTGTCAGCTTGGTTCGAACGGCAAAGCGCTGTGCATGTGCCCGATTTGCGATCCCGAGTGCACGGAATGTCCGACCAAGGACTGCTCGACGTGCCCAAGCGCGGCGTCTTCGTTGACCGTCTCGGTTGGTGCGCTGCTGGTTTCTTTCGTTGTGGCGCTCATGATGGAGTAAGGCAGAACCATGTCGTTCGCAGTTCACTTCCACCAGCATCCTTCTGTGCCATTAGCATCATCTGTGCAGCTTTTCACCTACTACCATACAAAACTTGAATGAAAACTAGATGGGATCTTCCAGGTGTTTCGATCGAGTCTTTTCTGCCAATCAGCAGTCGCTATTGCTGTTCTATGGCTCCGATTGGATGAAAGTGGGTGCCAATCCATCCTCCCCGACCATTGCATTTTCACAAAGTGCTGAGGGAACGAACGAAAGCAACGTCTCGAAGGGGAAAACGAGGTACGCGATGTGGGAGCTGGCGCGTCGCTGAGGTCGCTGGAGGAGGCGAGCGGGTGCAGGCAGTGTGTATGGAGTAAGGAATCTAACCTAGTCTGCGGTGTGCATGTGCCGCTCCTGCGCGTTTTATTACAGAAAGAGGACGATCACCAGACCACGCAGATAAGCAACCATGAGCACGAAAGTCCAGAAACCGATGACCCAACCCATCAATCTGATGTTCAGATTCCTTCAGAACGTGCGTTATGAATCCTGTCGCTGTGTTTGCGTAGAAGCGCAGGTCTTAACGAAGTGTGTGTGTGTGTGTATTCCAGAAAGCTCGCGTTCAGATCTGGCTGTACGAGCAAGTGAACTCGCGCATCGAAGGACGCATTATGGGGTTCGACGAATACATGAACTTGGTGCTGGACGACGCAGAAGAGCTGGACGTGAAGAACCTGAAGCGTACACCGTTAGGACGTATTCTGCTCAAGGGAGACACCATCACGTTGATGATGAGCGTCGATGGCACCACGGCATAATACAGCAATTTGTGAAAACGGCAGAATCTCTTCATGGACTACTGAATACGTCTGTGATTATTATCCAGCAAAAGAAAACGAAAAATCTAGGGGGGAGAAGAAAATACATTGGCCACAACGCCAGGAAATTAAGAACGTCTTTGGAACATTATGCTTCTTTCACACTAGAGCGCAAAGTTGGCGACGAGCACAGCGACGATGCCCGAGACGAATACAACCAGCTTGGAAACCTCCGTCGACGTCGCACCCGATGGACACGTCGAGCAATCCTTCGTTGGGCACAAATCACACTCTGGGGAGCAAAGAGGACAGAAGCACGCCGAGCTTCCGTTCGTGAGCACTTGGCAGGTCCCGGTGTAGCAGTTCTTGTTCGTGCACGAATCTTCAGTCGCCCCGCACGTCTTGCCAAAGTACCCGGGGCTGCACACGCACGCTCCAGTCTCAATATCACAGGCATTCCCGTTCTGGCACGCTTGGTCGTTCGTGCACTTGGTGCAGCGCTGGCTCGGCTTGCCTTGCTTCCCCTTGTACTTCTTCCCATCCCAGCCCTTCTTGCACACACACTCCCCATCGACACAGTCACCGCCCATACCGCAATCCACATCGCACTCGCTCGACACTTCTTGCTGGCACTTGTCGCCTTGGAAGCCCTTGTAGCACATGCAGCTTCTCTTGCTCATCGTCTGGATACTCTTGTACGTGCACGTGCCGTGGTTGTTGCACTGCATCTTCGAGCCTGGAGAGCCACACGTCGTTGGCTCACAGGTAGAAGTATCGTACGCCTTGTTCTCGCAGTCCGACACATCGATGCACACAAACTGACCAGTAACCGACTTTTTATTAATCGTGACGATGGCGTACGAGCCCTTGTTCTCGCCGGGAGCTGCAGACGAAGAAGACTCGCTACCCGACGAGTCGCCAACAGCAGTGCCTCCGCTTCCGCTTCCACTCGCTGTCACCGTCTCCACCGTGGCTTTCGAGCTCGCCAGATCCGCAGCCGTCAGTAGAAAGCGTTCTCGCTTAGCAGCGCTGCCGCTGCCACTCGCAGAAGCCGACGCGGACGCTCCGGAAGCGCTGGAAGAGCTCGTCGTTTCAGCTTCCGCGGAATCCTTCGCGACGAACACACAGTGGGCATTCAAGTAGCTCACTTCTTCACTCTGGTACGAAGGACAGAGTCCTGGTTGACCGCCACGGCAAGCAGGTCGCTCCTTCGTGTTCGGCGTGCACTTGCGCACGACATCGCCGTAGTTGTCCACCGAGATACACGCGGTACCTGGGAAGCTCGATTCGCATTCGGCGTCGGTTTCGCAGTAGTAGGCAGGGATCTCCGCCGCGGCGTGGACCGCTGCAGGACGCGCGACGAGCGTCATGAGCAGCGCAGCCGCGAGGATCGTCACGGATCGCATCTTGAGCATTTTGAATCAGCGCCAGCGAATGGGAAAATGCCTGTCGTGTTGAACCGAGTTTTTCGGTATGGGAAGCGCAATCGGACTACAGAACCGACCGTATCTGCTGTCTCCTTACTGAACTCCAGTATAAAACGGACGGCGGGATTGGGTGGGTTTCGCGTTCAGAAAGAAGAAAACCGCTGTCCAAAAGTTGCAGCGGACTTGAGAAGGCTTAATTCTCTCACACGTGGGTAATATACGCAGTCGTGAGATATTGTATTGAGAGATGTCGATCGACAAATCGGCAAGCAGCTGGAAGTCGCTGCTCCTTCTCATGTAAAAAACTCATAGAAACGGGTGAGCAGTCCGATGCAAAAATTTCAGACAAGGGTGAACGAGGATCGAGACCCTACCCGCGATCGTTCGAGGACGAAGAACGGAAATCATCGACTCGTTTTGCTCAAGAGCAAGTCAGTCCGAGTCTCCTGGATGCGAACTGGAAGATTAATCTGGGGCGAGCATGAAGCCATCTTTGCTTTGCTTCTTTGCGATACGAAACGCTCTCCACTCAACCCATTCATCCTGTGCAAGAATTTTTATGTGTGTGTGTGTGTGTGTTGCAGCACCACTAATATGCTGCATGCACCATCGTCTCTTCCTTTGGCGGCATGCACAGCAGATGAGAGAGCAGGTGGCGCTCGCTGTTGTTCAATATGGTGTGCGTGTGACAGCCAGCCAGACGACTGACTCTTCGACTTTTCAGCAGAGCGATGGTACAGTGTACCGAGATCTATATCTCATCATTTCAGCCAATGATATCGGTGCTCTCGACCCAAGCCTTCGATTGGCTGAAATGGTGGCTGCAATGCAAACGATCGTCCAAAAGCATGCATGATCCGCAAAATTGACACTTCGATTGAGCAAGCGAGCGCAAGCATGGTGTTCTACTTCACGTCCTCCGGTGAGCGATTACGCAGCATGGTTTGTCATGCCTAGGTGGACGATAACGCGCTTGCATGCTGACCATGTGTGTGTGTGTGGCTTTGGATTTACAGAGGGTCATACCATTTACATGGGCAAAGACAAGTTTGAAAATGAAGACCTGATCCGATATGGATTCCTCGAGGATATCTGGTACTGTGTGCAATCCACTCCATCGCGGTCTGCAGGACGAGATGTGTGGTTGCAGAGCTAACGCTGCTGGTCTGTGTGAAGGTTCCACGTCGATGACTTGTCGTCTGCGCATGTCTACCTGCGCTTGCCGATGGTGGGTTGAGAATGCGACAGTGTGTGCTCGAGTCACGGTTCAGCACCTCACGACTATGTGTGTTCCCGTTTCGCCTTCGCGTTCTTTGTCGATACGACAGGGCAAATCTGCAGTGGACGACATCTCCGAAACGTGTCTTGAAGAATGCGCTCAGCTGGTGAAGGTCGGTTGCGCGGTTCAGTGTTCTGTGAGGTTGCGCACCGGATTCTTGAAATGATGTCTTTGCTGGTATACAACTCAGGAAAACTCGATTGAAGGCTCGAAGAAGAAAAGCGTCGCTGTGGTACGAAATGCGGTCGGCGTGGCTCAGCGCAGCATTTGGCTATCCGGATCAATGCCAACACTGATAACATGAACTGCATTGGTAGGTGTACACGAAATGGCGCAACTTGAAGAAAACCCAGTCGATGGAAGTCGGCCAAGTCGGCTTCAACCACCCTGATAGAGTGCGTGCAGCGCTGACCTCAGAGTATGCAGGTTGTTTGTTGGCGAGCGTCTAATGGATGCTCATGTCTTTGGAAGGTGCGCACGTATGTGGTCGCTGAAAAGAACCGCGACATTGTAAAAGCGCTCAACAAAACCAAGCTCGAGAAGCACCCAGACCTGGAAGGTACTACGTCGCTGCCAAGTGTGGGTGATGTGTGGTTTCCATGGGAATCTTAATCGTGTGGACTTTTCAACCAAAATAGAGGAAAGACGGAAGCGGGAGCTGCTGTACAAGGCAGAGAGAAAGAAGCAACGACAGCAAGTCGAAGTCGCGGAAAAGAAAACCAAGGAAGAGTACAAGCAGCAAAAAGAGCTCCGCAGCTATTCGTACGTGGCTCTCTCTTGTGCACAGCATCTGCGAGATGGCGGGATGCTAACACTGTTGCGATCGGTTCGTTTGTGTGTGTACTAGCTCTCTGATGTCACGAGACAACATCGAGTCCGCCGACAAAATGGTAGCGTCTGCGGACTTGAGTAGCGTCAACGCGTACGAGGAAGATTTCATGTAGACCAGCATTGGCTATGTAGATCGCTGTATGGCTGCAATGGCGCTGGTTCATGCGATGGATCTAAAGCACGTTGAGGTCTCAATTGACTCGTCGTCGATGTTTCAGATCCACTATGTTGTTGACTGCAATACCTTCAAAATCAAAAAATGTGATGTGCCACTATTTTGCGAACGTCACTGTAATGGGGTTTCTGCGAAGCTATTGGTGGAAATGTATCACAAATCGGTAATCGTCGAAAATGGCGCCATCAGGAGCAGGCGAGATGTCCGACTCGGAGCGTGCTGCTGCCTCTGTTGCTGTAGATGAAGCGACGGAGCAGAAGATCCAGCACTGTCTGCGCATCCTAAAGGGCAAGTCCGATGAGCACAAATTCGCTGGTCTGCTCATGGTCACGAAGCTGAACGACTTGTCGAGGGAGCGGTTGCAGCAAGTGCGCCGACAAGTGGTGGCGACCGTCGGCGTGAAGTTTTTCCTGCGCTTGCTGCACACGACAGGCGAAGAAGGGTCGCTGTCGTCTTTCCAGACGCTCGGTCTGAGTCTTATAGCGAGGTGAGAAGCTGGCATATAGCAATGATGGAATGTTGCACAGAGTCCCGATCGGTCCCTTTAAAGCATCTGCTGTGCTGTAGCTTTTGCGATGACGCTGCGATTGCAGAGGCGTTCGCTGAGGAGAAACTTGTGCGCTTTCTGTTGGAGCAATTGGAGGCGTTGTCGTCACGCGTGCCGCAAGTCCAGGAGGATTGTTTCCGAATTTTGAATGGTGTCGTGGACACAGCGAAAGGACAAGAGGTGCATTTTGCGCAAGCTTTCTCCCTGTGTTATTATACCAGCCAGACTTGCTCATTTCATGCTTTCATGTGCGTGCAGCTGTTTCTGGATGAAAGCGTTCTTCGGCGAGTCTTCAGTTCGCTAAAAACGACAACGAATGCAGTCGCCGATGCTGCAGAAAATGTGAACGCAGCGGAGGAAACCAAACGGAACGACAGCGAGCAGGATCCAAATGCTACGATCGAAGCGTTGTGGTCGCTCATAGAGAAACTTGCACGTACCCCACGACTATGGGCGAGCATTCACAGCGACGACCTCGATTTCGTGTGCGCGAACTTTGCGCACACCTGCGGAACAGCTTCGCTGACCGTGCTGGCGATGTTGAACGACTACATGGCGATGGTGGAAGAGGGCAGTCTATCGTTTGCCCTTGCCACCCCACAGCTCGACGATATCCGCGCGGGGGTGTATCGCTTTTTGCGCTCGAAATGGCCGCATCAGGAGCGAGATGCGTGTCTGGAGTTTATCTCCCAACTGATGAGGCACACGGGGACGTCGTGGATCGTGTCGTCGGAAACGAATGCTCGAGAGCGCCGCCAGCCCGCTCCAAGTGACGTGTCGGGTGGAAAGTTTATCCTTTTCGTGCTGAAGCTGGTATCCATCGAGGTACGTTGTGTTCACGGTGTCTTGTCTGTCGAGTGCTCCCCAGTATCCCACTAACTGTGCGGTATCCCGCGGGGATGTAGGTTAAGCTGATGCTTGATGACGTGGAGTTCACACTGGTTCAGATGGAAGAGAAAAAGCTGGAGCAAGTCGAAGAAACCGAGCGGCAGGAGAAGGAGATCCAGCGCGTGTTGCGCGTGCTTCCTGTTTGCTACAGCGTCGTGGAAATGATCATCGGCGCGTTGGTAGCAAGCTTGGATAGTGAAGACGATGACAGCGCCTCCATGCTCCCATCCGATATCCTGCTCGAGATGAAGCAATCGTTCGGCCAGGTGTTTGCAGTCATTCTGGAATTTCTAGTACTGGCTCGCGAGTACATGAAGACGCATCGATTCCGAGAGTTACAGGAGAGGTCAGCGGCATCCGTGTACCAACTGGATGCAGTCGTCTACGCCAGCGTGCGCGTTGTCAGTGCTTGGATCGCAGAAGATTCCGATTCCTGCATGGAACAATTGGTGGATTTGGTGCCGTTCCTGGTCCTCTATGAGCCGCTACCCCACGCAGCAGCAGCTCCTCCGTCTGGTCTCATCAATGAAGAAGATAGTGACGTGGACTCAGATGATGAACTGGACTCCGACGATGAAGTGAATGGGATGGTGATGAAGAGCGGTGCTGCAACCCAAAGTGGAGAGTCCAATATCGACCAACTGCACTTCCTTCTCCCTGGGTTGCTGCAGATTAGTGCAACGCCTGAGGGTGCGAAAGCGATGTCGGACGATCTTGCTGTGCTGCGTCGCCTGATGCGCTTCTGCTGTACGCTCTGCACTGACATCGCGGATGGGACGAATGAGTTTGGAAGTCTCCCGACGCTGACGCTGGCGTTGGGTATGCTGATCAACCTGCTTTTGGCGACGAACAGGAACGACGAGGAGGAGCAGAGGACACCAAGTGGAGGGCTTCCGAACGCGACCGAATGGTTCCGCGCGTTGTCGTTCCTGTTACCGTTGGCGTGTGCGAGTGGCTCGGAGGTAGCGAGCGACAAAAGCTTGACGACGGAAGACCGCGGGGAAGACGACCGATACGTCGTGCTGCTGCATGTAGCATGCGTCATTTTGCTCATCTCGAGCCATTCGGACAGGCAACGTGAGCGCTCCGTATCCTCGCATCGTGGACCGGTCGGTATTGCGAACTTGGTCGTGCCCTTCAATGGGATTGTCTCGTGGCTGACGACCCATCCTCCAGATCCGAGCAGTGAGTCGTCGATGGATCTCTTTGAGCTCGTGCGCATTTTATCCATGCGCTCCACACTGACGCCACAAGTGCTGCTGCAGTAGCACCATAAGGAAACGAGATAGTCAAGCAACACACACATTGATCCTGCTTGTTGTTTTTTGGGCTACAATTACAATTTTATTGTCCGTCTTTAAAGTTTGAGTTCTGGGGGGTTTAAAAATGGCGAAGCGTGTCTTCTAAAACTTCACTTGGAAGCGCAAATAATGGAGAGGGGAGAAGGCATCCGAGAGCAGAAGACGATGAAAATGGTCATCGACTCTGCGGGTGTCTCCGCTCTCGCATTGCAAATAAAATTCCTACCTGAAAAGTCTAAAATCGGTGCGGAAACGCATTCCGACGTCTCATACGGAAGTCGAAATGTCCTGCTCCTCCGCAGCATCGCTCAGTCGGGCTCGCTTGTTCATCTGCGAGGCGTCCTCTTCCCGGCATCGTCGTCGCGTCGAGTTCCGCTGGAGAACGGGCACGACCGGTTCCGTGATGCAGGGCAGTGTTGCCGACAACTCGGTGCCTCGCTGCAGGACACTGGCGTTCATCACTGGCGCGTCTGCCTGAAGTAAAGGCAGATCGGCCGTACTGATCGGGATATCGTGCGTCATTCCAGACGCTGCGGCGAGCGGGTCGGCAGGGACGTTTCGGCGCACGCGTGCGTTCACAATCGCGCGGATGATCTGGTTACTAGCTGGTAATTCAAGCAATTCAGCGGTCGGCATCCTGGCTTGAGATTGTTGTAAAATAATCGTCGTGTTGATCGCGTAGACGCTGTAGTTCGTGTACGCATCGGTCGGTAGCTGGTGGCGGCACGTTGGGCACGTGCTGTGCATCTTCAGCCACGGCTCGATGCAGTGCTCATGGAACTGGTGGTGGCACGGCAACTCGACACAGGAATTCTTCATCGCATCCATGCACACGACGCAGCTGGTCGCGTCGCACGCGGGGACCACCACGCTCTTCTTGAGCGCATCGATCACGTGCACCGCAGCGGGCGAGACGCTGTTGAGTTGCGGCATGATGTACCGGATGATCGACTGCACCCACCGCGGACTCTTGAACAGCCGCAGCGCGTCTTTGATCTGCGAGTTGGGCGGGGCCGCGTAGCGCACGTTCACTCGAATCGCCAAATCCATCTTTGCACGCGGGCTTGCTCTCTTGTCCGTCTCTCGGTGTTGCGGCAGATTTTTAAATGAAGCACCTGGTCGACCGCGCGCGCGTGGGCTTTCTAGGTCGCGTGTGGTTGGTTCGATTTAATGCGTAATACAAAGGTGGTTGACGGGCAGTACAGTATGCACGGACTCCCTTTCTTCCCTTTTTTTCTTCTTCTTCTTCTTCTTTGCGCTTGAAGGAATATGGGACGCTTTGTGTGTGTGTGCTTTTTTTTCTTTTTGCAAAGAGAAAAACAAGGAGACAGGAGTGATGGTCCTGGTTGGGTGTCTCTCTCGCTTGATTTCTTTTTTCCCTTTCGCGCGGTCCAAAATCTTCAGCAAGGTTCAATGCCCGAGACAGTTGTCGTAAATGAGCGGATGCTTGGACGGACTGGAAGGTGTGGTGGCGAGTGGGGAAGAAAGCAAGTGAGCACAAAGTCGCTTGCTCCACGTCTGCTGTTGCTGCTGCTGAGGGAGGTTGGTACCGTTGCTTCGTTTTGTTTCTTAATTTGCGCTTCCGTATTTCCGTCGCGTGTGGATAGGTGCAAGTTAAAGAATGAGATGCGGAGTTTGGATCGGATTTGGTTCCTCCCGCAGTCTCGCACAATCAGTTGGAGGGTCTTTTTGGAATAGGTTGCAAAGAGTGTTTTCTTTTTTTTAGGTTCCCTCTTCCCTTTCGTGTTCGGTAGGTTTTCTTTCCTCGCTGGGTTATTTTCGTTTACGATCCTTTTTGGCGATTGCGGTGTTCCTATGGGATGATTGCGCGAGGAGCGCGCATAGAGAGGGCGAGAGCGAGATGGTGGAATATGCAGAAGAAAAAAGAAGATCAGGGCTGTGCATGCTGCTGCTGCTGATAGTGGCGGTGGTGCTGCTGGAATTAGTCGTGCTTGTAAACATCTCGAGTAGAGTGATTCTGGGATTCGCACTGGTAAACATCTTCAGGAGAATGATTCTTAACCACGTGTGTGGGGAGGCAAGCAATAGCTAGATCTGGACCGAGTTTTGTTCCAGAGCGTATAATAGAAGAAGAAGCAGCCATTTCGTCTAGGAAACGCACACTCCAAAACGATCTGTTTTGGAGTGGTGGAGTGGTAGTTCATCAGGTGCGCAGGCAGAGAGCGGATCCTCAGGACATCAGGCGTCTGGAAAGAAAATGGAAAGAAAGCAATGCGTGATGGATAAAAAATAAAAAACCATCGACCGAAGGTGCTCCTTGAGGATATGCATGAGCGAGAGAGAGAGAGAGAGAGAGAGAGAGAAAGAGTCGCAGATCAAGAGCAGAGGTGGTAAGAACACATCAAACGAATCGACACGCCTGTCGGTGGAGTCCTCGTCGTCGTCGTCTATTTAGTCGCACGTGAGGATCCCTCGAGCTGCTGTCACATTGTGGTCGTGTGGTGGAGCACTTCTGATATTGGATGCCGTAATCCGGTTGACTGGAGGAACAAGAGACTGCGCAATTGATTTGCAAACGCAGCCATCTGGTTCATTTTGTGACGAATGTGTCATGTAAGCAAAAAGAGGGTTTGCTGTGTCGACAACAACAGCAGCATCCATAACGCAAGCAAAAAGCAGGCAAAGATGATGGTTGTCGCCAGCAGGTATGAGAAATTGTAGAAAGAAAAAGAAACACAACAATCCGGACCGCCAGTCAGGTGGCAGTGCCGCAGAGCAAGGAAAATGAAGCCACACAAAATCCCCCTCTCTTTGTGTGTTGATGCAAGCTCAAGGACGCATAATCAACCAATTGGTGTGCGACACTTGTGGCTGAGTAAGGGGGACAGGACCACGATCGTTGATGATGCAGAGCGTAGCTTGTCGCCAGCAAGATGATGATCTGATATTGCCGGTTGTGGTTGCCTTGAAGAAAGGATCCGCGTGCTTGGTTGGCGACGGAAGGAATCTTCACTGCAGTGACATCGACGCTTCAGCATTCTTCTTCTTCTTTTTTCTTCTTCTTCTTCCCGCTCTCTTCGTTTCCGAGTCGTTCGTTTTTGTGGCATCTGGAAGCACCATCTAACTCTCTCTCTCTCGATTTCGTGAAGAGTCAGTCAAGCAGTCATCGTTCTTTTTGTCGCTGCTCGGGTTTTATTATTACGATACTGCCTAAGGTCGAGAAGAATAGTTGGCGACAAACGGCGGTGTAACGGCGGTGTATCCACGACCGTTTCATTCGAGTCAATAGATTGAGACGGAATGGATGGTTGACAGTTCCCGACAAGTCGCGCGTCTAAGATGCGCTGGATCTCGCCATACGGTACCGTACGTCGTCACCATCTCGATGATCAGGATTCTGTGACGGCCAGTCCAAAATGCACGAACTGGTACTACAGAAAGATCCACGACGCGCGGATGCAAATCAGATGGAACGTTCCTTTGTCAGGTCGTTGCTGCATCTGAAGAGAGGGGGGGTGCTTGCTGACCACCAGGCGCGAGCACAAAGGACGAATGCAACGCCGCGACGGGGGGACCGTTGATCGGACGCAGCGCGCCAATGCGCGCAGTCGGGATGGGCGAGCTGCGCGTGTGCTCCATGGCAGCAAACTCTCTCGCTGCAGTCGGCGCCACGCGCGCACTCGACTGGGGTTCTGCAGTAACACACACACAATTGGTGAGACGGTCGCTAGACAAAGACGCCAAAGCAACAAAGACACATCATGACACGACGCACCGTGTGGTTCTTCGGATAGCAGGAGCTGCACTTGGTGCTGGAGCCGGTGGATCTCCTGCTTCTGGCGTTCTACCAGCGTCGCCATTTCCTCGACTTTCGCCACCCGACCGCTTCGCTTCTCTCGCTCCAACTCGAGCCGTGCAAACGGGAGCACGTTGTTCCCCGTGCCTCCGTGGCGCGAGCTCAGCGACGGACTGGAGAGTGGCGTGTGCCTTCGCTGCTGTTTGGAGAAGGGCGTGGTCGAGAGGGGGTGCAGCTTGGATGGCGTGCTGCTGCTCGTCGCGTTTGTATCCAGCGTGAAGTCGCTCTCGGGAGACAACTGCAATGGCGTGATGATGTCAGGACACGAAATACTTGATTGCAGCGTTTCTTTGCTCGCCTGGGGCGACGTAAGACCGCTGGCGAAGCCATACCCGCCGGAGTTGATCGAGTGCTCGAGCTCGCGGATCTTCATCAGGAGGAGTTTGTTTTCCTTGCGAAGCTTGTTGCATTCTTCGATGAGGATGCTTCCTTCCGCTACGGAATCTCGTCGGATCCGATCCACCTTGAGTTTGGTATTTTCCAGCGCATTGCGAAGCGTTTGGATCGTGTGACTCATGTACTCCATCTGCTTGACGGATTCATCCACTGCTTGCTTGCAATCGTACCCCAACGCTTCGTCGGACGCAGCACTAGACACCTTGCTTTGGTTTTGAAGCTGCTGCTGCTGCTCTGTGTCTGGTCGGTTGTTTCTCCCTTTTACTGGCGAAGGAGCGGTCGATGTTCTTCCTTGCTGAGTGGATCCTGTAGTAGTTGCTGGACCGCCTCGTTTTGCTGCAGGCGAGCCAATCAGGTTCTTGTCTGCCTTCTGTGTGAGTTTGGATTTACTAGCGCTCCTGCTTCCCTCTAAAGCGGTGTTGTTGGACTCATCTTGCTGCGGTGCAGTGAGGAGGAGCGTTGCTTTTGGTGGCTTCTTGCGCACATGCTCGCCAATGACAATGGTTTTATACGCATCTTTCACGGCTGCTTCCAGCTCTTTGAGATTCGTGATTTGCGCTAGACGAGTGATCTCACGCGTCATCACGCTCATCGAGTACTCTTTCTTCAACGTGCTTTGGCGCAACGTCTTGACTTCGTGCTGGAGCATCTTCACTTTCGCGTCTTTGTTCTCGATGTCCTTCTCAATCGCAGCTTTGGACTTGAACTCGTCAAAGAGTTCGGTTTGCATCTCGGAGATGTGCGTCTCCAACGTTTTCACATGCTCGCGCATTGGCGCTTTCTCGACTTCCAGGTTATCGATCCGATGGTGCAAGACCGAGCGGAAATTCTCGAGCACTCGGTTCGAGGACTTCAAGCCCTGGATGGCTTTGTCTTTATCAGCCAAGGAAAACTTGCACGTCTCGAAGTGTTTCTCGTAATGCGACAGCGTTGCTTCCAGCTTCGCTGCCTTGGCTTTCTCGGTCGTCAGCAGGATATCGCGAGCATGGGAAGACGCCTTCAGCTCTTGCATTTTCTTCTTCAGTGACTCCAGCTTCGTGTTGGTCGCACTCAAGTGTCCTTGCTTGATCGCCGTGTTTTGTCTTTCGATGTCGAGCTGCTTCTCGTATTCTGCTCGAACTTTCTGGAGTTCCTGCTCGTACTCTGTCTCTTCCTGGTGAAGCACTTCCTCAAACTTCACGTGGTTGTACTTGAGATCGTCGTGCAGCCGTTTGATGATCTCGTTTTGCTCTTTCGTTCTCGCGTACGAAGCCTTGCGTTCCACGTGGAGTGTGCCTCGGTGCTGGTTATCTTGAGATTCGATCAGCGCTTCGCATCGCTGACGAGTTTGCTCGAGTGTCTCCGAAAGTGCATCATACCGAGCGATCTCTTGGGCAAGCTTGCGCTCGTATTGGTTTTCCAGCTCTTGGGTCATCTTAACGTGGTTGGCTTCTTTCTGCGCAAGGTCTTCGAGGTGCTTCCGTCCTGCCTGCTGGTGGCGAGATTCGAGCTCTTCGTATCGCAGGCGCTCCTGCACGACCAGATGCTCGCACTCTTCTTTGACGATCCGCAATCGATCGATCCATTCGTTCTCTTTGCGGTGCAGGGCGAACCCAACGTCAGCCTTGACTTGCTCATAGCACTGTCGCAGCTCCACCAATGCTGCTTCGCGCTCTTCCAAGTCTTCGCGCGCTATCAGAATCGAATCCGTGAACGCAACCATCGCTTTCTTTTTCTCCTGCTGCTTGATGAGCTCGGAAGAAGTGCTGCTGCTCTCTGCTTGGAAAGCATCCACGACGCCATCCGACTGCGAAAGTAGATTCCCAAAGCTGCTAGTGGGCATGAAGCTATTGAGCTTGAAGATGCCGATACTCCCATCCTCGGAGCACGTGATCAAATTCTCATTGTCTTCCGTCGCGCACATGTACGTGATTGCCTCCGAGTGCCCAAAGCACTCGGTCACACTCCTGTTGCTCAGCGGCCAGGGATACACCAGGATACTGCCAATGTTCGTGCCGGCAAAAAGGCGTTTGCTATCCTTCGTCAGTGTCATCGACGTGATGCAGATCCCTGGTGCTAGATCGATCGTTTTCGTTTCCTCCCCCGCTGTGATCTCGCGAATCTTGCCATCACTACCACCAGCGACCACGACCTTCGCGTCTTTCTCATCGACAACCAGCGCGGCGTACTGGCACTGTTTGACCACATGTTGCATGTCATCGGAGCGACCACCTATTTGACAAGCAGGACAATACGCTCAGTCTGAGATGTGCGTGAGCGAGGACTCAAACTCCAGTGCGAGCATTCCAAACCTGTCGTGATATTCCACCGATACATGGCACCGTCATGCGCCGCCGAGTGCAGAAAGAAATCGTCCTTGCTCCACGCTAGGCAGTGAACAGCTCCAATATGGCCTGAAAAAGTGTACACCGTCTCAAACTACGAGCAAAGCAACAAACGACGTCCAGGAGACCGTGAGTACAGCACAATTGCATCGACTGCGTGTGGCTGAAGGTCTGGCAGCAATAGCCGCTTCTCACCGTGTAGCTCCGGATCACCATCACCGTGAGACCAGCAGCGCATGCAACCAAATGACCTCCACGCGAATACCGAACCGCGCGACACGATTTAATCGAGAGCTCGCGCACTTGTCGGAGACTATCTAGCAGGACGTTGTACACCCGCAACCGCTCTTTAAACGCGACAATGACTTGGAAGCCACACGGATGGAGTCCCAACGCCAGGGGCTCTTCGGAACACGCATGCAGCAATTCGTAGTGGTTCAATTCGTAGTTCCAGACCCGAACCGACTTGTCAGTTCCACACGACGCAATAATCGGTCGCTGGATGCATGTATCGACTTGAACAATGCCGCCAACTTGGTATCCCTGTACAACAACAACGCAATGGTCCGTGGATGTCAAGTCGTCAATGCGTAACGGAGCGGATACGACTTGATGAAGGGGGGGGGGGG